>JASPKZ010000990.1:0-68578 GCA_030220185.1 Diploptera punctata | reverse complement strand
AATATCGAAAATATAGAGAAAAGATAATGCAAAATCATAAAAAATATTAGGTCCTCAAGTCATGGATTATAAGCATATGAACTCAAACTAAAAAAGGAAATGAAATTATATACAGAATTCATAGTGCTATTAAAAAACGGTGTTAACCTTTATGGGCATATTAAAGGATGGACTCAAATCAAATATTAGAATTCTACGAAAATAGAAATAAAGCACAATTGGATACTATAAAATGGATTGGAGAAGTGACCAAAGAAGTAAAATTCGAAGAAGAAGTATACTCAAGAAGATATCATAAACAGAGATTTCTTTAGAATTATGGTACACGTGTGGCAGGTGGATCAAGAGGACAACCCCAAGGAAAAAACAGGAACATCATGGAGAGAAGAGAGAGAAAGACAACCCACAATGAAAACATGAGGGAAATATGGAGTATAAATGAAAACGCATCTAAGTACTTTGCATAGTATTACATGGGTCATTCGGAAAGAGAAAAAATGAAATTAATAACAATAACAGTATAATAATAAATAATAATAATAATAACAATAATATAATAATAATCTAATGTAATATATTTGTAAAAGTAATGAAAATAATAATAGAAATATAATTGTAGGACCAGTAATAAATATACAAAAATTATATATGTATTTAAATTTATAGAAACCATCCACATCATTAGTTTATTTTTTTAATGGAATAAATTGAAAAATTAGATAACCTCTAATTTAACCACTAATTTTATACCCACTACAAATATTACTGCTAGAATAAAAGTTTGCAGTCTGTAACATTTAGTTTTAGAATCTGCCAAACGTATATTACTTCTTTATATTTTATATAAATACAAATTAAACTTGGTACAGTTTAATGCCTGACATTTAATAAGGAAATTGAAATAGGTTTGTTGAGTAATGAATATATTCAATATATCGTAAAAAAAAGTTATTTAAGAAATATAGCAGGATGTACTCTGCTGGATAAAAAAATAAATGAAGATATAAGAAACGAACTAAATATTTTCAACTTACAGAAAGAATAATTAAATATAGGAATGACTGGAAAGAACATATTGATAGGAATGCCAGAAGGAAGATTTCCGAAAAAAAGGACTATACATAAATATACAAGAAGTGCATATAACTCAAGATCAATAATTGACTATTTAATCGTAAAACACAAGCTTTGAGCCTTGGTAAAAAGATGTGAGAGTACATAGACGGCAGCGATATATACTCTGATCACTATTTGTGATAAGTAAAAATAACTAGTAGCTAAATGGCGGAATAATAACATAAAGAACCAAAGAAACCAAGAAGAAATATTTATAGTATATATATATATATATATATATATATATATATTATAATATTACAAGATCAAGTATTAGGAACATTGTGTGAAAAGCAGAATGAATAAATAATATATAAGAGATAGCGACATAAGAAGATATAAATATTGAATGGGAAAATATATCAAATGTAATACATTAAAACAGCATATGAGATATTAGGAAAGAAAAAATAGAATAAGAAATAGGAAGGACTTGAGAATTTGGAATGCGAATATACAAAATGCAGTGAATGGAAATCAAAAAGCATATCATACATACTTACGGACTGAAAACAGAGAATCTTACAAAGAGTATAAAATGAAAAGGAGAATTGCTAAAAGCATTATAAGAAAAGCCTATCTGGAGTCATGGGATAAATTTATAAGCTCAGTAGACACATGATAGTATGGAAGACAAGCAATTAGGTTATAAATTAGTTGAAACATCTAAATCAGTCTGAGAAAGATTCTGCCATTTGAATATTAATCCCAGAACAAGAAGTGGATACAACATTATGAAAAATGTTGGAAAGGAGGAGGAAATTGAAGGAAAAGAGACAACAACGGGGAAGAAATAAAAAGTGGAAAAATATGGATTTAAAGACATAAATGAATTAGAAATGGCTCTGAAAACCACTAAAAATAGGAAAGCAACAGGATTAGATAATATAAATATGGAATTAGTCAAATATAGGTGGAATATTGTGTAAACTACGAATATCTCTTCTAAATTAATATATGTTGTCAGACCTTTGGGATTCCAACCACTTGAAAACAGCAATTGTGAAGAATATATTCAAAACAGGAGACCGGAGAAATTGAGAGAAATTACAGAGCGTGTTCAGCTTAATGAATACTGGCTACAAGATAAATACGAAAATAATAAATAATATATTGAGAAATATAACAGAAAAGTAATAATAAACGAAAATCAAAGTGGATTTCAGAAAGGGAAGCTCATGTATAGAACAATGTCCTTACACCGAAAACAACTCATATAAAAGAGAACGATAACAGTACTTAGAAACTCAACATAGGATTTATAGATTTGGATAAGGCCTTCGATCGAGTAGACAGACAAAAATTATGGGAAATATTACGAATGAAAGGTTATCCGCTGTGCCTTGTTGAAACAATAAAGAAATTATATGAAGACACAAATATAATTATAGATACGCGATTCAAAAGAAGACAGATGCAATCAAAACAAATACTGGATTACGACAAGGATGTAGTTTATCACCCACTTTGTTTAATATATATCATATATATTAGATATATATATACGATATTTTAAATGGAATTTTTTAGTGAATCCAGGAATAGAATGGATAATAAATATTGTGCATAAATAATCTTCTATTGGATGACGATGTAATCATAATACAGAAAAATGAAAGACCACTTACAGAAATCAATAGCATGCATTTAAATGAAATATGTAAATTATATGATCTACAGATTTCTTTAAGGAAAACGAAGCTCATGGCTTTTAGAGGGAGAGATCCAGGTGAGATCAAAAATTATTTTAGAAATCAAAGTATAGAACAGGTGTTCTAGTTTCAAATATTAGGGCTGTGATGTTGGTTTACAATGTGGAAAGATATATTGACTCCAAAATAAATAACATTCCAGATGGTTGTGTGGGAACAATACAGAGAGACATTCAAAATTAAAATTCTGAGAAAAGAAACCAAGATAAAAATATATAATGTTATGGCGCGGTTCCCACAATATTGTATGGGGTGTGAAAGTCTTGTGTGTGGGGCTGCAGTGTTAAAAAAACAGAGGATAGAATACAGACGGCGGAGATGAGGTTCCTAGATAAGTAAAAAGGATGTACCAAGATTGATAGAATAGGAAATGAGGATATAAGGAGAATGAATTGAAAGTACCAGCCTTATGGGATAAGGTCACGAATTAGCAGACAGAATGGGATGATCATATGGAGTGAAATGAGTAAGGATGGTATCCTTGTTATCATAAATTGTGAACAATAGGAAGACGTGATGTTGGAAGACCTAGAAGCGTTGGCTGTGCATTATGAAGTGGGACGGGCCTTGCAATCCCTGGAGTGATGATGGTTTGAAGATTTCCAAAATTATTGCTAAAGTATATTACCGCACGGAAGGAGATATGTTGGACGCCCCACACAGGAAAATGGTTGAACCAATTTTAACAATTCTAGCTTTATGAAACCGGAACGACCAACGGCTTTAATCCCTGGATGATGCTTATGATGGTGAAAGAAAGTTAAAAACCCATTTTGTTTGTTTTTTTCGTAACAACTACAAACAAATTGAAATCGGGGGAAATAATACAAATATGGTCGCGGTTGCGACTGTTTTCCAATTAACGGCTGTGTTCTTCAGGTTTCTTACAGACGTTAGAGGAACAATAGACATGTGAAACTGCTCTCTTGGTTCTGATTACGTTCCGGTAATCGATATGTTGATTTCAGAGATCAAAAGATAAAGGAAAACATTGAGTATTAGCCTTACAGTTGTTTCGCAGAGCACATTTATGAATGTATTGACTATTATATAAATAAAATAAATCGAACTCTGTCGCAATTAAAATAAAAGCGTTTAGATTTACCGGGATTGCTGAATAAGAGCACTGAATATTTTTTATCTCTTTTTTTCAAATTTTCGACCATATACTGTATACAGCTTGTCTATTGGGTTCCCATATTTAACGTGTTTGTCATATTTTCATTCTATTAATACAAGCTTTAGGATATAAATGATTCATTAGGAGGTTTATTTCTATTGTCAGTGAAGTACGGTAATAAAATAAATAATGAATAATAATAATAATATAATAATAATAGCAATAATAATAATCGTCACCATCCGGTTCATGGCAGCTGCGGCCGTCTTCCGAAAACCAAGCGTGCCTACTGTTCCTCTCTGTCCATCCATTTCCTCCATTCCCTCTGATATCAATAGCTGCTTGTACCATCTTCTATAAATGTTTTCTTCGGTCTTTTCTTCTTTCCTTTCTTTCCATTGGGATCCATTCCATAACAATTTTAGGCAATCATTTGTTTCTGGCCTTCTTTTGACATGGCCAATAATAATAAATAATAATAATATAGAATAATATTAATAATCATAATAATAATAATTATAATAATAATAATAATAGTAATATAAAAATTAATTAATTTTTATTTAAACTAACAATTGTGGCTATAAGATCGATTTCTTTCCACTCCAACTAATGAATCAAAATATTAGATATGAAAAGTTATAAGATGTCGTAAGTTAATAGTTAGAATTATAATTATAACTAAATATCCTAATTATGTAACAGATATTTATTTTTAATGCAGATCTTCCCCTTTAGCTGTAGTTTCGCTCTTAATTCCTGGCTTTCCATGAGATCATATCTTCACACTGACCCTGTTCTTCCGTGACCCTTTTCTTCGTGGCATTCGTAAATTTCCGTGACATGACCATGTTATTCTGCTTCTTCACCTCTTCCTTCTGCCATGGTACTATCCAATCTAACATTCGTTTTTATGGCCACTGTTCTTCCGAAATCGTTGTACATGTCTATACCAGTGTAAAGCTGTCTCTTTGTTATCCTATCGATACGCAGCCTCTTATGGACCTATTTCTTGTCTGATATATTATTTCTAATATGTTGTTAGCCTGGATATTCTCTCCCTTCTCCAAATCCTCCATTTGTGCCGCAATGAGTTTTTTCTGCATTCTTTCATTTATCGTCCATGCTTCCTAACCCATATACCAAAAATGAAATCACTATTCGTTAAATTATATACGTTCTTCGTTTAAGCTCTCACCTTATAGATTATCCTACCTTTTACATACTCCGCGCCATCCAGGCCTTATAGTGGCACAACCTGTCGGGGCAGAGGATTTTTAAACTGTGGATCACACTCTTACTCTTTTGACCACGGCTGGTGCCTTCCCCGAATTAGCGATTAGTTGTGAACTGACAAGGTGTCCCGGTCCACCTATTAATGACGAGCAAAACATCACACATCATACTCACTATGACGCATTATGATGATTATTATGATGGTGTTCTGGGACCGTTTGGGCCTTACAATTCCCTGGCATTTGTGGTTACAGGTGACGGAAATCCTCGAGAGAAAAGTCACCCTGGAAACATGTATCTAACAGAGAGTCGAATATGGCTAGCTGGGTACTAGGCAGGCGATTACTACCCCGATACCCTGTGGTAGGGGCAATTGTGATATTGAAACTTGGAATGACAAAAATCATCTATAATGTATAGCTTATCAACATTATGTAATATTGTAATATTGATTCCTAATATGAGACGTGGGGCGGAGAAATTGGCGTTTACACTATATTTGACGATAGATTGTTATTTGCGTAGCCTAGTGTATGTATTACACTCCATATGTCTCTCTGGAGACATGTGGGCTCTTGACCAAATTTAATTTATGAAAGCGCTTCTTTGCCTAAAAATTTCAGTGACGTGTACATGTGGCGAGCACATTGTCTCAATGGGAGTATTTATTACGTAAGTAGTATGTTGTTACTTGGATGTGAGAGTTGTATTAAAGTTTGCTCATGAAGCATTATTTTTTGCTTGAGGTCTTTTTAATAGCCCGAAAATCTTCAGACTGGAACCCATGGTAAACTTCCTCCCGGAGGACTGTGTCCCTTTATTTTTTCCATCCTAATAGGCCCTGTGTTACCCAAGGGACGGACCCCTTTTGATTAGTGGCTACGGAACATAACCACTGTCCTGACCGAGGACCGATTGCATCACAGGTACATTCAACATGAGTAGAGTAACTCGGAGGACATGAATCAACAACAAACGCGTGATCTCCAGGGTCAAATTATTATCGTATTAATTAAATTCGAGAGGTAAGGTTTTTACATAATAACTTTATTAAAGATTTTTTGCTGTATTTAAAAACTCTAAATAGAGACTTAAGAAAGGGGTGTGTGAGATTTCTCATTATGAGATTTGTACTCTCTGACCGCTTCCAAAGTGAAGGAATGAAAACAGTAGATAATCCATCGACACTCAACGTAGGGAAAACCCACACTATATCTGCCCTTTTATGAATAAGTACGTAATTAAAGTTTTATAAATACATTGATACATGTTAAGTTTATCATGTTTCTTCAAAGTATAATTGAATCTTAGTGATTAAGTTTTATACATGTTTTCTTCAATATAATTCAATCCTAGTATTAATCTTAGTATTTTATTTAACGGATGACGGGGTATGCGTCGATGCCTGATATGTCGGCCGGCCACGTTCGATCCCTGTCGGGACTTTTTTTCACCTATAAGACAAATATCAGAAAACGTATAAGTTCGAGCTTTCCCCGAATTTCATCTGATCATCATAATCATTATCAATTCCTAATTTAACAAGATACAATAATCAAGGTTTTTCATTTCTTTAAATGTCATAATGGTTTTCTAACACATAATACACCAAATCAATAGATTACTTACCAGTTTTGGGTCCATGTTTTAGGTATGAATGTGTGTGTGTGTGATGGCGAGTTTCAATTACCGTTATGTTATCTCGGGGATGGCCTTGATATGATGTGATCTCATTCGGAAATGCCTCTCAATGCTTTGCGTAGTAAAAAAAGCAGATGTGTGAACTTATAAATTAAAATTGATCTCCCGACGGACGGCCACTGTAAGGCCGGTGTGTAGTGTGGCACTATAGGTGAGAGGTTAAACTTAGTTCATGGAATGGAATTTCATTTTAACACAATTCTTCAGTAATTTGGTCACTTAAAGTCTTGGTATGAAATGAGTAGGTCTAATACATTTTGTTCTGAGAATCTTATATCTGATTTAGATACTTTTGTAATTATAGGCCTACTTTAATCTACCGGGACCTGGACACCCACTCTACTCTGCCTCTTCCTTAAAGACTGTGTTGTAGAAATTTTCGGCCCTTAGACCATAATTTATCCCTCGAACGCAGAAGAAACTTTAATTTTTGACTGTTATCAGGCATAAACTCATTACATCTAAGAATGTGGCAATGCTACATTAACAGTAATAGATGTTGGAATTGGTTTCTACGAAGAATTGTTCCCTAATAACACATGGTATTTTTAGAAACGGACAGTATGATGGGTGTTCTTTAGGTCTAATTACAAATCATGAGGATTAATAAGATACTAGAAAATACAACAAATATTTTATGAACTTTTAATGAAGTAGTGTCATGGGTGATTTCCATACATGTAAAGTCACCAGTGACGAGTGAATTTATCTAGAGGATCTGGAAATTTAGAGTGACATTTGTTACGACTATTCAACGAATAAAATTAAGTTGATTACTCAAAAATAATTCTTTAAAACATGTTTTATTTTAAAATATTTACAAAGTTATTGTAAACGGCGTTTTTTAAACACATCATAAAATGTCTGGTTACGTTTCATTGTTTTATGCACTACACTTGATCATATTATGTAATTGCCAAATAGGATCGCAAATTGTAAAGGAATGCAGCTAGCGGAGAAAAACTAAAACACATCAAACTCTATTTATAACCAACATTATAGTATTCATTTTATTTTAGTAAACAAACTCAGTACAATCATTTTTAAATCACATATTGAACACAGAGTATTAAATGCATAGGTCGAAGAATCGTTAAATATTTTCTATATCAGTGTTTTGTTGAGAGCATTTACGGCAAATATGCCCTAACCTGTTCAGATTATTAAAAATGATGAGTTTCTCATCACAAGCAGGAGCGTAATTAGATTTCGATAAAGAGCGAGGTGAACACGACTGTCATTACGAAGGTTTGACCGTTTTTTACATATTTATTTATCTATGTTGGGGGGTCTAGATACTAAGTGTGTGCGCGCCTCTATTAGTGTACTTTTTCGATCCCTTACTTGCATACATATATGACATCAAGTCTAATCGGTGGGGTTCAATGCATTTTACTTTCACCAGTACATTTCTACTACAAGAAACGCATTTCGAAACACACAGCACTGGAACGAGTATGTATTTTCTCTTATCTGTAGTCCTTGCGGACAAGTGTTTTGTGTGAGTAGCCTACCCCGAAACTCTGCGAGTACATAAACCCCATCCCTGTTTTATACGTTGGGAACCACTTCTAAAATAATTCATTGCTGTATACTAATAGTGCACAGTATTTCATTTTTGTGTTTAAATTGAAACATACATTTACCCTCTTATTAATAATCCATATATAACTTGCATACAAGGTTTATACACATCTCAGTTGAAACTTCTTACTAATAAGCACTGTATTAGCTCTTCAGTGTATAAACGGTGTACAACTTTACATGGGAATCGTTATATATGCCTCCAGCCTTGTTTAAGGATTGTGTAACTAGACAAAATGTCGGACTTCAAGATCAACTGATTGTTTTATTATGATATTGATGAACGTTTCCTTAAATTTAACCCAAAATACAATCAATATTAACGACAGTTTGATGGATGCACAGGGCATAAATAATATTAATAAAGCTCTGGGTAGGAAAATAATGGCCATCATAAAATGCCTTTCGTTTCACTCTTTCTCGATTAGGCCTAATAATATATATATATGTTTTAATTGAACATTGATTCACAAAAGAACATGTTCTACAATAATTGCTGTAGACAAGATTTAACCTGAAATTGGTTTAAATGCTTCATAATATTATTTTATCAAAACTCTCTTGCATCATTAAAACATAATACACATACCAATTTAAAATTTATTTAATTATTAGTAGGTACTATTATCGCAGCAAACCACACGTTACACTTGATAGTCTTGTGGTTAGAGCTTCTGACTACAGTCTGCGCGCGGTCCTAGGTTCGATTCCCGATCAAACTGCAATAATTTTTGTTTTCGCCTAAAGCATTATTCTGTTGTCGTGTCGGTAACATTTTCTACTATTTTGAACGTTTTCTAAACGGCATCTTAAAACACTGCAGTATAATTCATAAGTAATGGGAAAAACTTTTATTAGTTTCCAAGATTTGTTTCGAAATTCTTGACGTTAGATTGGCAGCACATTATCTGTGAAACTAATTCCTCGATATATTTGACATTGCGTAAAGGAAAATTGTAAATAAATTAAAACACCTCTTATTTTTTCCGTACCCTCCCCAATTAGGGAATCTCTATTAATTCTTATCCATGACTCATTTCTTACCACAATTAATCACTAGTTGATGTTGTTCTATTTCTGTTACAAAGGCTGCGCGTATATTGGTTCTGGTGACGTCAGAGTGATGACGAATATGTGACGTATTGTGTATAACGGTTGTATTGTTGTATAGCTCCGGCACAACGTTTATTAGTAAGAAAATTATACAATGATCTACATAAGGATTGTACATTGATAACTAAACAACTGATGGAACCCTATATAAGATATTTTTATTAGTACGACTGTTAGTAAATAATTATAAAATCCATTTTAACAAGTACTTTGGACCATCGTGTCTCGAATCTTCAGAGATATACCGATAACAGTGAGATGCAATATTGTTAGAATTCTTGTAAAAATTTAGCCCATATTAAATGTTTAACTCATTATGAAAATTATGATTAATAACGAAAAAATATAGTAATATTAAAATTCCAACTCAATGTTTGTCTTGGCAGCTGAAGAAAACTATAAAACAACATCAATAAGGTTTGCCCGGTAAGTTAGTCAACATCTGATCTTGACCTCGGGACGGTTTCCAGTCTAAATCTTAAGTAATCAATTGAGTTTGGTGTTTACTTGATGAAAATCCATATATTCATTAATTCAATAAAAATAAAAGTACGTTTTATTTTTATTTAATTAATAAATCTTAAGTGCTACCATCAACACAATTCTCGTTCAGTGCTATTTTACTTATAACTTCACGACTTATTTTAAATATTTTACAGAAAATGGTTGATTGATTTAATGTCTAAAAATTCCTTATGTGATAAATTCCTACAAGAAACATTCGAAAACCGATTTATGTAGTTAGAAGGACGAGTTTTCAACTGTTTTGCTGGCAACATGTCCTGGGGAGAGTGTTTATCGAATTTCAATGAAAATCAGACGTGGTTTCAGTTTGAAATGAGAGATCAGCTGGTACCAACTTAATAAACGAAACATTTAATCGCTTTAACGTGGAAAGAGCGACGTGTTTCGTTATGATTACGAGAAAATACAGAAAATCCACCGCACTGTAAGCTAGTGTAACCCGATCAGTGATACCAACTGTAACAAACTGCAACTAATAATTAAACAGGATTCTGGTTTCACGTCTTTCATCAAAACTTAAATCTTTCACTAGCTAATTTCACATAGTAAAATATATTTTTGTTACTTTGAAATACAATTAGTCGAAAGGATTAAAGAGATACGAATGAAAATTAAAAATGATGAAGCGTATATCGATGAATTATTGATAGATTGTTAAACAGTATTGAACGACATTATTGAACTGCACTTCAGCGGCAAATCTGACCGGCATTGTCAGCGCTCGTCTTTCCCCCTGAAAAGGGTCCGCTGGTTTTCGGGTATTAATATTATAGCACTCTAGCTAAGAGGCAGAAAGAAATAGAGGCTGAAGAGAGAGAGAGAGAGAGGATGAGAGAATGAAGTAGAGGAGAGAGACAGACAGACAGACCAGAGAGAGTGTGTGTGTCCACTGTAGCATGTTACACTACAAACGGCATCCATTCACCAGGAACGACAAGTTCTGATGGCGGGTTTGCCATCGGGTGTAGTATAGAACTGTCCATACACAATATTTTTAAAATAAAGCAAATGAACAAACATGGTGATTTTTTTCAAAACTATTGCTATGAATTTTCAACTAAACTATCACAGATATGTTGTTATTTTAATGAAGTATTTAACCTAAACAGGAAAAATAAAAATACAAGTACAAAGCAAGACTACATGACAAGTGACATAATTAAGGTTTTACTAAGATTTTGTCTCAGAATTCAAACTTTCTATTCGTAAACAAAGTCTATTAAATGTTGTAAGTTGTCAGTAATGCATTAAAATTTACTTGATTGGTATTTAACTTAACAGGAAGTTATCACTATACTCATATCGGCACATACCCGAAAATTGGATATCATCAACTCTTTCTGCTTCTACGCACGTCCCACAACAGACTGGGCTTGGCAAACAACAGTCCGCTACACATATGGCTACTAAACTATTGAAACTAAAACCCTACAGAGTGACTATCGCCCATCAATTATAACTGTGTGATGAGTTGTGCCAGATTAAACTATCTGTAATTGGATTTTGGCAACATATTGCTGACGGCATTGTTGATACACATTTATTAATTTTCTCGGATGAGGCATGGCTTATTATTAATGGTCATGTGTCTTCACAAAATCATAGCACGGGAAATTCTACACTTAATTCAGGAAGTTTTCGTTTATACGACCAGAAATGTTGGTTTATGGTGTACTGTAACCGCAGGAACGTTGTAATAGGCCCGATATTTTACAACAATAAGCATTAAATTCCGAGTAGATACCGCGCAAATATTCTACAACCATTTTTTCAATTGTTGACGGACAATGAGTTACGATATGGATATTTCCAACAGGATTCCGCGACAACTCATACTGCACATAATTCTTTGCGAGACATAGAGGAGGTTTTTGATGATAGAATAATCTCGAGGGGGTTATGGCCTCGTCGCTCCACGGATCTTAATGTCTGTGATTTTTATTTGTGGAGAACCTTAAAAATAAATTTTAACAGAAATAACCCTCACAGCATAGATGAACTAAAATACAGTATCACAACAGATATTATATCAATTACGCAACAAGAACTTACGTGTGTGAATAGCTGTTTCTCTTAGAAAGGTACCAGGAATGTTTGATTGCTGAAGGACAGCACATTTAACACCGGCTGTAATACAAAGCTTAATAGTCATTATAAATGCTATTGGGTGCATAGATAAGCAATGAATATTGGTAACATATAAATAATGTAACATAATGGTAGCATAATATAATACCCGACTGTATACTATAGATAATGCTTCCATTCACGTGTCTGCCAATCAAAGGAGTGGTTTCAAGAAGAAATAAATGTCACTTCTGACGTGGCCAGCTGGAAGTCCTGATTTAAACCTGATTGAGAACTTATGGGGGATCCTGGCAAGGCCTCTGTATCGCAATGGACGACAGTTTGGGACAGTGAATGAGCAGAAAAATGTTATTCGGGAAGAGTGGGCTTCAATCTCAGTGAAAGAAATAAACACCCTCATCAAGTCAATGCCAAAGAGAATCTTCCAAGTAATTAACAACAATGGAGGCCCAATTTCATTTTAGAACTTAGTTGAAAACTTTGTGCTCAGTCTTTTTGGTTTAATCTGTGAAATACACAAAGTGCCTTTATACTAATTTGAACCCATATGTGAGAGTGGTTTCAGTTTTCATATACATTTTTGGACGGAAATGGATAATTAATTTTGACATTATTTGTGTATTGTTTTTATACTCAATCGCTTCCTAAAATAAGATAGAAAAATGCCAAAGAAAGAGTAAATAAACTTGTGTTCACACTTCTAACAAGTGCCTTTATATCAATTTCCACCACTGTATTAGTAAGAGGGTAAATAAACCAAGGCAAACGAGAAAATACAGCGTTTTAATTAATTTATTTCCGAACACATGCTTCTGTATATGGCAACATTCATACCTTATTACTGGCCTTACAGCTCAACGTTAGGCGTTAGTCTTTCTTTGTCAGGAGTTACTAGACAAAGTTAATTTAGTTACGATTAATTCCAACAGATGTCATGAGTGGTAATTGGTTAACATACCGACAAAATGAGACATCTGGCAGACAACTATTTTTCGTCTGCCTTAACTTTGCAAAAAAAATTGTAGAAATAGACAGCTGTGCGCACCTCTCTCATTCGCACCAGTGTTGTCGGGTTTCTTCATCATATGTTAATAGGGGAAAGGGGGAAGACGAAAACTGACAACACGGTGGGGAATTTCTTTTGTACCAGGGCGAAAGCGGTCCATTTTTCTCTTTTTCAAGTTAAGCCAGATATATAATAAGGTGTTTCTTGGATCAAGAAGGCAAAATTTTGCTTTGAAGTATCTTTATTCAGGCTTATTGATCTTTTACAAGCATGGAAATCTTCAGACATGGGACCCCCGGCTGAAATTCCCTCTCGGAGGACTTTCTCCTTGGATTTTTCTATCCTAAAAAATGTATCGACTCCTGCCGCGTTTGAATCCATGACCCGTATGACCTGAGGCAAGGATCATAGTAATTAGTCCACCGTGGCCGACAATCCATACAATTATCTTGTATTTAATTTAGCCTAATGCGTTTTTCAGATAAAAATATAGTTTAATTATCTTATTATATCATCGAACCAATAAAAAAACTGTGGTTATCGTTCGTGTTTTTCTTAAATGTTATTATTAAAATTGTTAATATTTATTGAACATGATAAAGAATTATTTCTATGAAATATTATTTAACGATTTTTTTGTTATGAGGTACTTTAATGAAGTTGGTATTTATTTAACGACGCTGTAAATGGCGTCGAAATTCAAATTTGGGCGTAAAAACAATGACCACACGAGACTCTCAATCTTACTTATCTCCCGAACAACTCCCGTCAAGGTTTTACCTGTGAACGTCAGAACAAGAGTGTTTCTATAAACGAATATAATAAAACCATTATATAAATGAATATACACTTACGTTAACTTCATTTGTTACAGTCACTAGTTATTTGTTCAAATTAATATAAAATCATTTTCCCTCTGTTTTCTGGCTCCAGATATTATAATGTATTGAATGAATTCAGTATAAGGGATTATCTCGATTTATAAACATTGACATGTGCAATGTAGTAATTTTATTTATAACCATCCCTTCTAATATCATCTTACTTTCTGATTACATAAATTTGAAGTTCAAATTATGACCTATTTTACATACGATAACATTCAATGAATTCCAAGTCAATAATTGTAAAAAATAAAGAAAAAAGCAATGAATTGATTATCTAAACAAACGACAACGAAATTTGGACTTGGTTGGCTTTAAAACAAAAGTCTAACGAACCGTTGGAAACGTAACGGATGTTGAATCGACTAATAATGCCTTCTACAATGGTTATTTTAGAATTTTAAAAAAAGTCAAACAATTGAAAGGGGCGATCAAATCCTCTCTGTATTCATGTATTCACCATCATTCCATTCAGTTTTAAACATCGATGCTTTTTTTTAATCGACATTTAATAGACTGGTCTTTTTCCATGTTACCAACAAAGCCTTTCCCATAATCCCTCCACCCCCGTAAAAGTTTATCGTCCAAACCATTTAACTGCAGATCGTCATTTAAGAGGGCAGGGGGAGATATAATCTTCATTAAAGAATTCACATTAAACACAGGATTTGGGATAAATGGTAGTATTTTCATTACGAAGAGAAATTTAAAATAAAAAATAAGTAAATTAGTAGAAAAAAGAAGGAACAAATGAGAATTTTTTGTGGTTAGATAGAGATTTTTTGTTAAAGTACTTAGGAAGGAATATAAAAGAAAATATCTGAAGGAAAAAATTCAGTGGTTGAACGAAGACGATATTTAGGAAGAACAGGAAGAAGGGCGTTTTTTTTATTCGTTTTGGTTTAATAAAAGGATGTAATTGAAGACATGAATGGAAACAGAATATCGCCTAATGAAGGGTGTCTCTCTTTCTTTTCAAAGAAGTGAGGTTTTATACCATTGTCTTTCAAATGCGAGTTACGACAAGGCGTTCAGGGTGAAGAATTAGACCTGGGGGATGATGTTAACTCAACTGACTCTTCAAAATGACTGGGTACTTTTAAACATTCTTAGTTCTTGCAACATAGATCAATAAATATATGGTGTGCTTTTATTTTACTTCAATAGTTCTGTTGTAATATTTGTACAACTTTCTTTTTGTGTTGACATCCTCTGCAGATATATTATTTTATAGATGTTGAGCAAGTGATGTCACGCTTAAGTAAATTACTCTAAAGTTTTATCGGTAGATGCGGATGCTTAATGAAAGTTAAAAAATATTATAAATGTTTCATAAATTTTATTTCATTCTACTTTGGAAACGCGTGAATAATGTTAGTCTTACAGTATTTAGAATGTTTGGGCATACGTGCTAAATCCTCATCCTCATCATGATTGGCACTATAAACCGAGTTAAAGCCACGCCCTTTTCTAAAACAAAAGTTGAAATTTCTCTCTCCAGAATTACTATGTTTCAGTAGATACATCTCTCTAACTGCCTCTTTATCTTCCATGATATCTAACCATCCCTATGTTTCATACCTACTTACCAGCCTATCTATCTATCTGTATAATCTACGTATCTAGTGCTTATCTCTCTATGTTTGGGTCGGCCATATCAATGCTCTACGCCAGTATTTAGTGATATTTATGTACCAAGACCGGTATAATAGACTCCATGGAAAAATGGAAGAAAGTCATTTCACTCTTTTGCATGACAATAATCTGGCGTTTGTCATAAAAATAACGTTTTCTAAGAGGAAAACGTTCGGTACGACATTTCTCTGCACCTATTAACTAATTTAATATTTAAATTATATAGACTACATTACTTAGGTATATGCTCGTATCGATAACCTAATCTATTAAATTTACTGATGTAGATTTCCTTTCCTGAAATCCTTAACTTTGGATCACTTTTTATTCGTATGTACACACTGTACAAAGATTGGTAATGTCAATTAAAAGTAGTTAGATTAACACTCTCTTAGAATCTCCGCAAAGCGACCATGCAATCTTACCCCTAGCACGATTTTTGCTGTACTATTCTCCTGCATTCCTTAAAATATAGCAAAATCTTTATGTTTTTAGTTTTTAAATACCGATATGGAATTCTCTCGCCAATTTACGGTTTTACCGGTACATATTTTGTATCTTTCTGTATATTAAATGTAAAATTATTTACTATTAAACGCAGCAAAAACGTATTTACCATTACATTGAATAAGGCGTTTCAGCTAATTTTGTAGATAGGTGATATTAGCCATGAGATTATTTTATTTTCACCAGAAATGGTTGACATGTACGTAGGTAATAAATATACATTTTTGCAATTATCGTCATTACATAGGATATTTTATTTTTGTTTCATTGTCTGTATGTTAAAAATTATGGTAATTTTCGATCACGGTTATCAGCAATGTGACGCTAATCACCCGACTTGTCTAAGAATATTGTTAAATAAGTAACAGATTACATGTTTCGTTATTGATGTTAATAATATATAAGACGCTGGTATAATAGTAGCGACGATCACGACATGCGAATATGTCCAATGTGCGGGAGCTTTGAAGACGAGATACATATATTAGGAAAATGTAACGATTTGTAATATTGGAGGAATCAGTTATTACCGGAAAGATTTCTAAATTCAAATCGTGTAAGATTGGCATGCTACGAGTTATTGGTAAGCCCAGAAAATTGGATAAACGTGGGTAGATTTCTGGACGAAACGTGGAAAATAAGAACAACACACATTCATGAATAAATAAATGTGTTAACAAATTGCAATACCATTAATTCTTAATAATTCTACATACCTAAGTTAATGTATAATATAATTATGTTGTTATCTAATTGTAATATGATTGTATTTTCTTTTTTTGTTTTAAGTATATTACCAAACATCAACTTACTGTAACCGACTATCAACAGCACGTACGGCTTACTGCCCGTGCGACCCATATTTGTAAATAACATTGTATGTATCTTACTTTTAGTCTAATAAAGTCCCTATGTAATAATAAATAAAGAACACTATCGTTCAAGACCGCGCGGACATAAGCTTCTCATAACCAATCCTTCCCTATATTATTCACCTCTCACAAATCATGATTAATGTTATCCCCCCCCCACATTGTGGGCACTTTACTTCTGGATTTGCTTGCAACAATTTTCCACATCCCTCTCACATTTTCTACTCTAGCCATTTGCTTTCTCAATCGCAGAATACGGCTTCCCATATAGAAAATATAGCTCCCTGTTATGTAACTTTACCCATTTACTTGCATTCGTCTCTCTTTGGTACACAAATTTTCCCAAGTATTTTATTATCAAATACTCATAAACGTAGTACCTTCCTTTAAATAAGCGACCATGTTTCACATCCGTATTACTGGATAAGCATGTATTTATATATTTTAACTTTTTTTAGAGAATTGGAATACGAAAATCCTTTTACTGCATATTAAGTTATCATGCATTTTCATAGTTCAGCGTACATTTATTTCTTTCTGATGTAATTATTGTTTCCAGGAATTTGAATTCCACAACCTCTTTAGAATTTTGTTGATTTCTTTAGTTATAATACAACTAGGATAATTTTGCAAGTTAATTAAAGGGTTTCTAGAGAGATAAGAGTTATATAGCTATTGCCGCTTTACCTTCGTCCTTACATATCTCTATTCAATTCATCTTTCAAATTAAGTTTTCAGCTTCTCATCCCTCTCAACGTATTTACCTTCAACTTAGATATTCATCTTAACCTGTTGGCTCTGCCAGTATCTTGTAAATTCATGATACTTTTCGGCTGACTGTAATCTCCCATTCATATCACTTGAGGCAATCATCTTAATGACCTTCATTCAATTTGTTTGATGATTGTTTCCCCTGCATTAATCTTTTTTTTTTACCTGGCATAAGATTTTTCCAATTTTCAATATTCCTGAATTTCTTCCCAAATAGTAAAATTCCAGAATTAAGATTGATTCATTCATTTATTTTATTACATCCCCATGGAAGTAATTATTTATACCATACCTCTTAAACTTTGTAAATTGACTGATAATATCGAACCAAGACGGATATAAGCAATCCATACATCATTAAATTTAACTAACTGGCATTATTGAACTCGTAGGTTCAAGGCATAAGCTCTCCTACATCCTCCATAATTACCTAATGTTTTAAATCATTTCATATACAATTTACCTCCCTATAACCATGGTTAATATTCTCAAACCTCATTAATGGCCTACCTATTGGGCGCTTTTCCTCCTATTTCCCAACAAGAATCTTCTATGCCCTCTTTTATTCACCATTCGTGAAACATGTCTTGCCCAACGAAGTCTACAAGAATTAACTATGCATATTATATCTGGTTTTCCATGAAGATCATATAGCACACTGAAAAAATAAGTTATGTATATAAATAAATATATATATATATATATATATATATATATATGGAATGATAAGAAAAATAAATGCCTGGGCGGGATTCGAACCCGGATCTCTGAGTCTGTACCTCAGCGTGATATCCATTACACTACCAGGCGAATCCAATTCAAACACTTATTTTTCTTATATATGTATTATACTCTCCATTATTACTAGATGTCGCGAGAACCTATATATACATATCTGTGTGTGTGTGTGTGTGTACATGTAGGCCTATATATTCAGTTATACACGTTTTTGTGAGATATTCGGATGACAAGAATCCTTGTAATGTGTAATAGTATGTGTTTCCATAATTGAGCCTTTTTTTAATTACTTTATACACCGCATTCCTGTCTGCAATTATTGTTCCTCTGTATTTTAAATCACCCATTTCTTCAAACATTTCCCTCATTAGTCATGAATATACATTTTTATTATATAATGTAGCCCGTACTTGAATGTGTGACTATATATTTAGTTTCATTTACTTCCAGTGTAAATTTCGTAGTGTTACTCAATTGAATGTGCGAATTGGCCCCCGCTAACCTCCGATAATACATCCGCATATATATATGAACAGCCTCACATTACCACTTAGTTGTTGGACTTTTTCATTCTCTAAACACTTCATGACATGCTTTAATACAAAATTGAATAGAAGAAGATACAGTGCATATATTTGCTTTAACCATTGTGAATTTAAAAGTTTCTGAAAACGGTTTCCGTACCCGCACCATACTCGTTCCGCCATTTAGAGACATTTGATTAAATCCAACTAAGTTTTTAGGAAAACCGACGTCCATCAGGATACCGTAACGTCTCCCTCTCAAATGAATCGTAGGCATTTTTTAAATCTCCATGTAGATATGGTTGATGTTTTATTCCAAGTACTTTTCAACAATCTGTGTTATACTATGGATCTGATGTGCTGTAGACACATTTCTTGTATATCCACATCGATCATCTCCTATTGCATCGTGAATATAGGAAGTAAGTCTAGATACTAAAGCAAATGTTGGAATTTTTGTACGAAGTTGAAAGTAATGCGATGTTACTCGTATGTAGTTATTAGAACCAATTTTATCTCTGTTATTATAGGTTGGTACGAAAATCGAATCTTTACATTCATTCATAAGAGCCTCTTTTTCCCAAATCATATTAAGCAACCGATGTACGTCAATCAATCCCCCCCAATTTAATCGGATTTGCTTGGATCACATCTGGACCTTATGCTTTTATACGTCTTTAATTTTTTCATGGCTATTCAAAACTGCAATGCGCTTGAGTCAATTACTAATAATTCTGCTGTCTGTACATGTTGTTTTGCATGCACATATAATAGCTGATTCATGTAATATTATATAATATAGGAATCTGCAATCATATCCTCATTTTCATATCTAATTACATTTCTTCCTCCCTAATATATTTATCTGATATTCCATTTTTTTGCATTTAGTCTGAGATAATAATTTGTTTCTCACAAATATTTACTCTTTTTACTCCTTAAAAACTTAGTGGTTTTCACCTGATTCTAATTTACTTCATTAATTCTAATTTACTTCATTTTCTCGTGTAACTAACTAGTTCTCCCCATTTTGATTTCTTTAACAATCTTAAAACATTCCTGATAAAATTTATTTTTTATTTTGCTTCTTTTCTAAATATCGTACGATTTCTGATACTAATTAATATTCTCTAATTTTTTATTAACATAAGTTTCATCTGTGGTTGTCATATTTTCATACTGTAAATAAAACTTTGAATAATGAAGCCCATAAATAAACAAAATTAAAACTTTATAAATATTTTAACAATATTTTGATCTGGTATTCTTGTCGCAGTTCATTACTTTTCAAGTTTTTCAATTCAAATTTTTCACAATCAACTATGGCATATCTTTCTGTCACAAGCGATAACTGTCCTCTGATTTTTCTCCTGACCGGATGATGTTCGAATTGCAGTCTGCCCACCTAACTGATCTAACGTCGATGAAGCTACTGTGCCACCGTTTATCTAGTAATACATTTTCTATTTAGTTTCGCGTTTCACTATCTGGAGAAGACCAGTTGTGTTTATTAATTTCATTATAGTAGAATGTTTTGCTCGTTAACACATAATTATTTGAGGTGGCAAATCTATATTACCGTCACTATCCTCATGTAGACATAACTTGCCTATTCGTGACCTGACGATATCTTCCCGTATCACTTCTCCGTTAAAATCTCCTGAAACAAATTTGAAATGATATCAAGAAAACTATTAAAACGGATTGTAATTATACATACCGTAGAACTCATCCTTGATTTTATTAATCTTAATTACTATAGATTTACTATAGATTTAGATTCATGTCGTTTACCCTTTATAATTATATTTTATTAATTATAATTGATGACGAAGATCTCTTACAATTGGCTGCTTACAAACTAAATTCAATATGTAGCGATTATAATTTTAAAATGTCAATAAGTAAAACAAAATTAATGACATTTTGTGGAAGAAATACTATGTGTGCAAAAATAGTAATTATAGACGAAATTATTGAACAAGTATCCCACTTTAAATATTTAGGATGTGACATCAGCTATGGGTATGATAAAGATATTGAACACAAAACACATCAGTTTCAAGCTATTTGTGGTACAGTAAATAAAACTTTGAATAATGAAGCCCATAAATAAACAAAATTAAAACTTTATAAAACAATGGCTGTCCCTCTCCTTTTGTATGGGAGTGAATCTTGGATTACCACTACCAAACAAGAAAGTAAAATCCAAGCAGCCGAGATGACATTTTTAAGAAAAGTAAAAGTCTGCACTAGAATGGACCACATAAGAAACGAGGATATCCGTGAAGAACTGCAGATCTACTCCATAACAGAAAAGATATTTAACAACAAGATACAGTGGAAAGAACATGTAGAGAGAATGGAAGAAAGTAGATTACCAAATAAAATCTTCCATTATTTTTCAGGAGGAAGAAGAGATGGCGGACGTCTTCGGAATAGATGATCTTAGATTTATTAGTGAAGACGGAACAGGCAACTCTTGCCTAAACGAGGAAGTGAAGTAGAAGAATAAGATAATTATAATTTATATAATTATAATTTATATAATTTATGATACTATATAATATCTTGGAAAGCTGACAGGACCCTCCTTCGGACTAAAAAAATCAATTCCGAATTCTGATGTCGCAGCACCCGCATAGTATAATGTAAAGCTTGCTAATTACTGACTTCATTCTCCCGGCCATCAAACTTCCTGAAAAGCGACTATATATAAATGATATTTGTCTATTTCCCTTATTATTATAATTATTTATAGTGCCTTACTATTATTAATGTCCTAAAATGTCGCATTCCTAAGAACATGTATCCATATTCGAGCCTGTGGCTTGTATTCCCTGAAGCATTCGCCGCCCGGAGATCTGAATGGTGTACTATATTGCCTTTCGAAAATTTTATCCTAGTGAAACCTATGTCCGCGTTTCTTGACGGTTGTATTTTTACCGTGAAATATCGGTACTCTTCGGACTAAGGTAATATTTTCGTCTGGTTTCTCATATTTTACTTGTCCAGCATGAGTACCTATTTCGGCAGTAATGATACCGCCGACGTAGTTCTCGGGATCATTTAAGCAAGCAAGTCATTCCATTACAATGAAGTAAATATACCACGGAAGGTCAAAACATCCCTGTACTGCCGTAATATTTTCCAAAGTATTCCCTATTCACATGCTTCAATTCATGGTTAATATTACAGAACGTTGGCCAAAAAATGGTCCCTACCGCCATCATTTAAAGATTCTTCTTCGAGGAGAGTGACGGGCAGCGGTCACTAACCTCGTAGTAGAGTTTTAGGAGTAAATGCTTTTATTTAACCTCTTCAAAAGTAGAAACCCCACAGGTTTTTTGAGCTGTTACAGTACTTTTCCTGTCATGGATTTGTCAGTTGTTTTAGTTGTATGATTCATATATAAGGTGTTGTATATTTAACGTGTGGCAGAATAGATCTGTTGATCGAGTCTTGTTTTTGTATTGTTCATATCTTATTGCTTGTCAACTTTGAGACAAGGAAAACCCATTATATACGGACACAAACAAACTAGGTTTTTGCATCCATGAGTACTTTGAAAGTGAATGCGAAGACGCTAAATATGGTAAGCCATTAATTTCCTTTACCCGCGTATGCGAAAGAACAACTAAAGTTACTGGATATTCTATAAGTCTAGTAGGATCATTTTTCGTGATAATTGGATACATGGAATCTTCTAAAGCCCTGCTGAGAATAGATATCATGAAACAAAACAAAAATAATATTGATAATTTTAATTGTGAAGCTTACACAAGGTAGGGTTAATTCCCTGTTTAAGAGACATTCTTGACGCCTCGGAGAATAATTCTGAACTTAAAATTAGTTGGTTTTGTCTTTGGAAAATCATGCATAACTTAGGGCTTCATTATAAAAAATGATAGCAGTGGAACATTTTTATTGCAATGAACATAATTATATAAAAGCGAAGATAAATTAGTACTTATATATTACCAGCTAGTAACCGGCGTACGCTGCTACGCCTAAATAAATGAAAATTAATGTACATTTATGTTTAGTTGAATAAGTAGAAGGAAAAATAATTATACATTTATATTTTCAGATACCCTGTGCTATTTGCCCGGCGTTGCTCGGGAATGAACATATCCCGATCGTCTTGACATAACTGAGCCGAAATACGAAAATTAATGTGTTTTATGTTTAGTTAAAAGAAAAAAAAATATATCGTAATTATTTCTAGATACCCCGTGCCGTTTACCCGGCGCTGTCCGGGAATCTACTCATCCCGATCTTCTCGAGCTGAAAGACGAAAATTAATGTACTTCTCATGATTAGTTGAATAAGTAAAATGAGAAATAATTATAAATGTATATCGTAATTATTTTAAGATTACCCGTGATTATTACCTGGTGTTGTCCGAGAATCTACTTATTCGTTGGCATTAATGAGCTAAAAGACAAAATTCGTAATTGTGAGTTATCCTTAAAAGAATACCCGTCATGTGCTGCTATGCTTGCACAGCAGGAATCTACGTACTTGTCTCGATCATCTCGGCATCAATGAAATACATAAATGGTTCTTGTGAGTTATCCGTAAGAGATAAACATGTACTGTCGCGGACTTTTTTGTAGAGCTTTTTGAGATATTTAATTCTGTGTACATTTATTTTGTGTATTAGTTATGATTTAGGCAGCGTAAGAAATGTAAGCGTCCAAAAGAGCTACTTTTTTTCCACGTTTTCCACTACGAAGGGCGATTTAATATTCTGTACTATTGTAAAAGAAGGAATACTGTACAGCACACTAGGTACTAACTACAATAAGTATTCGTAAGTGAAAATCGCATGGTTCAGTCGGTCGAAATAACAAAGCTATTTATGAATTAGCGTAACCATTATTTCAGGTGAACATAATACTGTATGAATGTAGCATCAAGTCGTATAACGCGAAACTTAGCACAGACATGAAGGAAAGGCATAACAAAATTAATAAATACATTAATTACTCACTAATTAAATTAAGGTCTACTATTGTTTGACTTGCCGATGGACTCATAATAAAGGAATTCAAATTCTTATTCATATTTTACTTTAAAGTACAGATGTTAAAATTCAGCAAAAATAATAAGAATAATAAATGAATACCAATTTGTTATATTATTTACAGTACTTTTAGTAAAGGAAACATGGTTTAAGCATACAGAAAAATAAAACCTATTTATTCATGTTTGCTTTAAAAACAGGATCATAGGTACTGTTCAAAATGTTGCCCTTGATGGAGTAAGTACAAATTGCATCTGCGCAGAAATGATGCTCACACTACTTCAAAGATTCCTGGACTATTTCTGATTGCGTCACAGACAGCCAAAATTCTCGCCAGTAACACCTCATCTGAGTCTACTGGAGTCTTATAAACAAGGTTCTTAAAGTGTCCCCATAGGAAGATATCTGGAGGAGTGAGATTAGGTGAACGTGGAGGCTACACTAGAGGACCGCCGCGAAGAATCCAACATCCAGGGAAGACATTATCCAGATGGTTCCTTATATTCCTGTCAAAGTGAGAAGGTGATTCTACAAGTGTCAAAGCAGTAGTGACACAGACTGGTATCAGTCGTTAGTATGACGGCACGCGCATCAGTAGTTGGTATAAAAGCACAGTATTAAAAAAAATACCGGTGTTTTTCGTGTAAACATATTATGCAACCAGTTTAATTAAAAACAAATAGTAATGCTTAAACAGAATATCGGAAAGTGAATTAAGTAACTACAAAAGCAATATCTTTCTGTGAATGAAAATAAAGAAGGAAAATAAAAATACAAAAAACAAAAAAAAAGAGAGATTTCAACCCGGCATTACAACATCAAGTGTTAAGCATACAACCCACTGAGCTATTATTGCGAACGCCGTTTGAACTACCAGATATTTAATACATACGATTGCATAACAGAACACGAAATACAGACTGTCAGTGGGCACTGGCTCTTGCCGAAAGATGAAATTTCCGTAAATTCATGGCTCACAATTTTCAAAATGCTGCTATATTTACAATAAAAACTAGGATTATCCTGCTATTAGAGCAGAACTGAAGTATTCCCAAGACAAACCATATTCATAGTTTGCTTCATTGTTGATTAATACGCATGAACGTCCAGTTTAAAAAGTCATGTAACTTCAAAATTTGGCTACACACACCCCAAGTTCCTTATATCAAATTGTTCATCCAACTCTCCTCTACAATACCTGAAAGTTGGTCGGTGTTATTCATTATCACCCAATATATATATATATATATATATATATATATATATATATACATTTAGATGTTATAACCATATTTTTTGACATTTTGCAATGAAGGCAAATATGATATGAAAAGAAAAATGAATGGTTGAGTCGGGATTTAAACCGGAGTCTCTAAAATCTGTACGTTTAGTGCTCTGACGACCTGAACTACCCAAGTTTTCCAACACAAAGATACATTTTTCTTATATATGTATTATTCTCAGTTCACACAACAGGTAGCGGAAAATCGTTCCGGCTGACATATTAGCCTTCATTGCCAAATGTCAAAAAATATAGTTATAACATCTAAATATACAAGTGTTACTGCTATAAAGTAAATATTCTCTTTAAAAATCTGCTTAACTGTTATGTTGGCCACAAGATGTCAGTCGGAACGATTTTCCGCTACCTCTTGTGTGAATTGAGCATACTACATATATAAGAAATATGTATGTTTGTGTTGGAATACTTAGGTAGCTAAGGTCGTTAGAGCGCAAAACGTAGAGATTTTAGAGACTCGGGTTCAAATCCCGACTCAAGCATTCATTTTTCTTTTCATATCATATATATATATGGTATTTTTACCTCCGACCATTGTGAATTTAACCCCATAAATGTCATAAGGGCATAATTGAAGGACGCCCTGACAAAACATTTAACGTGGGCATTTATTAAAAGTAAGTATAGATAGTGTAATTTCAATTACGGGAGAAAGAGGGAGAGATGCTTCTAGAAAGATACACAAAACTGAGAAGTTTTATTTGAAATGAGGTCTGTTAACGAATTGAATGACCGATCAATTCTGATAAGGACGATTTGGAGAAGGACAAATACACTGCTCAAAACAATTAGAGGAACATTTGTAATGAATTGAATAAGTAATTGTTTTTTAAAGCTGTGATGCTGAACGTTGGACAATATGTAAATTGAATTATTAATTTTATCATTGGATACAAACTTTAAAGATCCATCGTCTAAATACAGAGAAATTACCTCAAATAACAAATATAGATAATTTTTTTTATTTTGGAAGGCACTGGCCACTTCTAATTGGTAAGCTTCCTGATGTTGCTATAGTGACGAATGTTGATTATTGCCTTGTTTATTGAAGTCTCTGACAAAATGAGGCATTTAAATGAGTTTGAAGTGTATCATGCTCTACATCTTTTACGACAAGGTCAATCTCTGCGACAAGTGGCTAGAGAGATTGGGGTTTCTCCTTCCGTGGTGTCCAGGTTATGCAACAGGCCCAGAGAGACAGGTCAGTATTGTAGAAGACGTGGTCAGGGCCGTAAATTTAAAACAAGCCCCCAGGATAACAGATACGTTGTTCTTTCTGCTCTTCGAGAGCGTACAAAACTGCAAAAGACCTGTAAGAATGACCTTCATATGGCTTCCGGAATTCGGGTTTCAGACCGAACCATAAGGAACAGATTAAGGAAAGAGAATATTCGTGAAAAAAGGCCCGTTAAAAAACCACGCTTAACAAATGGGCATAAGGCAGCAAGACGTACGTATGCTGAAAACCATGGTGATTGGAACCTGAACCAGTGGGAGTCTGTGCTCTTCTCGGACGAATCCAGGTATCGTCTTACACGTTGTGATGGTCGATTGAGGGTGTGGGGACGGCCAGGAGAAAGATTTTCTCCAGAGGCTGTACAGGAAATTGATAGATTCGGAGGAGGTTCCATAATGGTGTGGGCCGGAGTTATATACAACAATCGTACGGACCTTGTACTTGTTCCCCAGCGACTGAATGCTGTCCGGTATATCGAGCACGTTCTGGAAGAGCATGTAGTACCTGCTGCCATTGGAGTAGGCCCTGGATTTCTGTTTATGCAGGATAATGCCAGGGCACATTCTGCGGCTGTCACCAGGGTTTTCCTGAGGAGGAATGAAATCGAGCTAATGGAGTGGCCAGCGGTCAGCCCAGGCCTCAACCCTATTGAACACTTGTGGGATCTTCTAGACAGGAAGGTCAGGAACCGACATCACGCTCCACAAACTCTGCAGCAACTTGGAGATGCTCTGAAGGAGGAATGGGAGAATATCCCGCAAGAGGAAATCCAGAATCTTATTGGGAGCATGCCACGAAGGTGCCAAACTGTCATCGAATGTCGTGGAGGCGATACGCGATACTAACTCTATATAACGAGTGTTCAACTTTGAAATTTAAGCACAAGATTCAATTGCTTACATAGCAGAATTATTTGAAAGTTAATTGTCGGCGTTATTCATTTGATTTTACTTACATGAGCAATAAATAAATAAATAAATAACCACAAATAATGTACTTTATTAATTTCATGTTTGTACCTTTATCCAATGAAAAAATATTTGCATGTTTCATAGTGTTCCTCTAATTGTTTTGAGAAGTGTAATAGAATAGTGATAATAACACTCCACAGTTCTGTTCTTGTATTTCAATTAGTATTTCAGTTATATTATTCATTTTATTGTAGATTGATAGCATAATGAAATCATAGTGTTGTTCTATGCCACCGTGACATTTGCGAATATTCTCTCTGAGAACAAGTGACTACTAGCGTCATGTTGGCCAATGTGATAACACACGTTCCCGCTAGAACCAATTTACAACATCTGTACTCGTATGTAAACGGATTATATCCCATTAATCCACCTACATTATACGATAGGTTAGGGTGAGAAAATGGCAACTTAATGTTTGTTTGGGTAGGATACAGTCACAAAATGGGAAAGTTAGTATAAAACAGATTAGGTTAGAATTTACTCATTTTTAGCACGGGTTTGTGATAATTTGGCTACACTGTCTGAGCAAGGACTAATTCATATTTTAATATGTAATTATGATGATTTTAGGTTAAATTTGTGTTCAACTTCTCACGTCATTTTAAAGCATTTCTCAAATATGTTTGGGTACAAACCAACATATATATTTCTCTCAGCTAATACTGCAACAATAAATTGTATACTTTCCGTTTATTTCAATTTATGCTAAGCACGGTAGCATATAATCCCCAAAACTAATTTCAATATATGTTGTTAAATGAATGTTATTAACTTTATTCCCGCATGGAATATAGGAAAATTGACTCTTTCATTATTCAATGTTTAATGATCTATATAATTTTGAAGTACAGGGTAACTATTCCCCTTCCTGCAATTCTGTTTATTATCCCCTTCTTTACTTACAAGTTCCGATTCCGATAGAGATTAAGGGTCTTTCTACTTTTCAGCGGTTGCCCTTTTAACAGCCGGCTGCTGGCCCTTCACATCCACATGTGTCAATCACAGAGGTAGATGATCAACAGCCAGTGTAGGGATGACATGTGGTTAGCATGTCGAGTCCCCCAGCCGTTATAGCTGGTTCCTCAACCTGGAGCCGCTACTTATTGTACCTACCCAATTGCCTCACGATGCTGGGTGGGCACCGGTCCCATTCTGGACCGAAATACCATGAGAAAATTTCTTCTCCCATGGAGACTCGAACCAGCGCAAGTCCCGTAGCTCTGCGCCAAGGCTTCCTACCTTAACCGCTCGGCTACGGCGCGGGACAAGTTCCGATGAATCCAATTTTACAGTGTCGCATGATTACGGATCATAATTCGTGGCGGGCGGATCTATTAACTAACCAAGCGCACCATAATCGACAACCTAATTCTTGGTCTACTTACTTGGCTCTTTCCCTCTGATTTATCTACAAGAATTTCTTATGCCACTCTTTCATTCCCATTCTTGTCATCTATCCTACCCATAGCAGTTTAAGGGAATCCGTTCTTATTATATCATATTTGCCATAAAATCATGTCGTTATGAATTTACCATAGATCATCTGATTATTTTTCTTCTACTAATCCTTTCTTTTTAATCACTTTACGTGTATTTGTATCCCTCAAAACTGAATTTAGACTAATAAATATCTTTCTTACCGCTTGTATTCTAAAAATAACTTCTGTTTCAGTTTCATTTCTTCAAAATACTCCAATTTATTTCACCTGATCTTGCGAAATTAATTAAATTTCTTCACTTATCTGTCTGTAATATATCCTTGTATTGCTGTTTAATGGCAAGAACTGTGTCTTTTTAAAATTAATTGTTTTCTAATTATATTATTAATCACTATTTCTTCTTATTTCTTCTTCTCCATCGTAGGTTTACATCTCATATTTAATATTTCCAACACCGCCCAGGCCTTACAGTGGAACGACATGTCGAGAGAGGAATTTTAAATTTTGGATCGTGCACATACTTTCCTGATCACTGATAGACATCATCTCAATCCAGGGTCTCCGCCGAGTGTGCAAAACGTATTCGTACTAAATGTGGCTAATATGATAATGATGAATATGATGGTCCTGTGATGTTCGGGACGATTTGAACTTAAAATTTCCTGACATTTGTTCTGTACGTCTGGCAACGTGTCCCTATCGAAAATCGAACCCGAGCCCGCTTCATACGAGACAGCGATGTTACCCAGAAACCGCAGCAGTGGATATTATTAACTGGTTTTTAACTGCATTCCAGAACTGTAATATGAAATATTAATGTCACATTCAGTACCGTAAATCGGTTAAGGCGTTTAAAGAGACTATCATGTATGCGGCCGTCGGTCAGTTAACTCGTTTTAGAGCGGGCGCGAACAAACTGAATTTATATTCGGAGCCTAAATTTTGTATTGGCTTAGTATGTCTTGGAGATCATATACGGCATGTAAATGTACATTTTCTATTCCCGTTTGACACGTTTAACCTTGGTGAATCCCCTTTTATTTTTAAAAACAAACAACACATCGGAATTCGTTCACCTAAACTTGCATCCAGGCTCCAATGCAGTCGTATATGTTTTTCGTTATCGCACTGTTTGTGCGTGAGTGAAACCATGGCGAAATAAAAATATCTCACTGAAGAAGAATTAGTGAATATTTTGTATAATGATGATTCAGGTGATGAACTGATTCCTGAATTAGAAGACTCACGAAGTGAAAGTGAAGATGAACTTCCACTTCCTGAAAATGATACGCCGATACCATGTGATGTCAATCGCCCAAGTTATTTGACCATCAAATCCTACTAGGATATCTCCTTTAGGTATGTACAAAATTTTAATTTTCTAGGACTAACAGTTTGTGAATAATGGTCCATTTTCTGAAGTGCCACGAAAAGGGTAGCTGGGGTATTTAAATGGCTGGCCTGTGGGTTTAAATGCCCTGCTCAGTGTCTGGTACTGAATGTGACAGTAAAAGATGAGGTAGCGGTACCAAATGTCGCCCAGGATCACAAAGTCGTCTAGTATTGTATTTGGTTGAAGAGTGCAGCTGTCTGCTAAAACTTTTAGAACCTGATGGAGAGTACATATATAGTTTTTGCCAAAAATTAAGAATGTCAGTTCCTGGAAATATTTTGGAATCACACCCTCTTTTCTTCATTCAAAAATTCCTGCGAACAAAAGGCAACCCTTTTTAATCTGCTTTTATAACACTGGTGAAGAAAAGACACACTTTTTCCTGAAATTGGATGCCGAAATGCTTACAGCAAAGGATTTGAAAGTGTCTTGAGACAGTGGTGCGAGTTCGAGGTTCTTAAGTTTTGACAAATGTATAAAAGTATTGTCGTCAGTTGTTAGAGGTTTCGACACGTGAATGAGCTAGAATTTCGTCACGAAATATTCATTTTTTCCGAGATATCAAATAAATTATACTTAATTATAATACAAATGTATATAATTATATTATGTTTCAAATAATATGCATTGAACAGTACACACATCGTATAATACTCCTATGTAAAACATAATTTGTACTGAGTAAGGAAGAGATAGTTTCGACACTCATCTTGCACCTAATACCGCCCACTATATTGTTTCTAAAACTTCATGGTCTTTATAGGAAGCCAGATATAATAAGAACAGTTAAGTCTCTTAGACTACATGTGACATGAATGGGGAATGAAAGACTTGCATGGAAGATTCTTGTAGGAAGACCTGAGGGAAAACGCCCAGTTGGTAGACCAAGAATGATGTGGGAGAATAACATTAACTATGATTTGAGGGAAGTAGATTATACAGGGAATGATTGGAAAACATTAGCACAGGATAGGGGTGTATGGGGAGCTTTTCTCCGCGCGGCCATGAACCTACGGGTTCGATAGTGCCAGTTAGTTAGTTATATTGTTGTAATATCGTTGAATTCCCACGGATTGTTTTCAAACAATGTACATGGCGAATCTTGATTAGGAACATACAATTGGGCACACGAAGAATGTGACACACTGTAAATAAAACGAGAAAACATAACTTTATGTAACATATCGTAGAAATTGGCATTTCTGTAATTCCATTATGATTTCAAAATTTACCTACATCCCAAGTTTCAACTCAATTTAGTTTATTAATACAATACAACGCAAAATTATGTTACATTGCTGTGAGAATTTTTACTTACTTTCTGCTGTTACAATTGCAGATGCTGTTTATGTACAGTGGACGAAATTTCGAACACTTTGTTCAAACGAAGAGCACTTAACCAATTCTGAATACATTATTTATTCTATTTAGAATGTAAATAATAAACTTACCTATCAAATACGTTACTTATATTATAAAATTCTTCATTCTGATCATTTTACATTTAATGTAGCTATATTTATTTATTTATATATTTTTCTGATGGAGTTAAGAACGTAAGATCTTCTCTGCCACATCACCAGGTTTAAATAATAGATATAATAATTTTGAATTAACTACATGATTAATGATACATATCATATACAGGCTACACAATATAACGTGGACAATGGAAGGAAATGAAATTTGTTATAATAAATAATAATAATTATTAATTATTATAATAATAATAATAATAATAAAAAATTTAAAGAACTAAAGTTTTAGCATTTAAAGGACATGATACCTTAAGAGCAAAAATAGTAATTGATAATAAAATTTTAGAGCAAGTGAACGGTTTTAAATATCTAGGTTTCAATTTATCATATGTTAAAATTGAATATATTAATGACAAAATAAATAAATTTAATGGAAAGAACATATTGATAGAATGCTAGAAGGAAGATTAAAAGCATTATTGCTAAATTATAAACCGCACGGAAGGAGAAATGTTGGACGCTCACACAGAAGATGATCTGAACAATTTTAACAATTCTAGCTTTCATTAAACCGGAACGAGCCAACAGGCTTAATCCCTGGATGAATAATAATAATAATAATAATAATAATAATAATAACCTATAATTTGATTAAGTAATTGGCTTGGTAAAGGAAGTTTAAAATATAAAGAAATAATAAAAGTATAAATGGAACATTTATATATTATATTGTCTAAGGAAATATGTGGTGAGTTTGTTCTTGAACTGTTTTTGAGTCGGGCAGTCCTTGATATACGAGGGGAAGGAATTCCATTATTGGGCGTCTGAAACAAGAAAGGATGAGGAATAGTAAAATGTTCGATGTAGAGAAGAGCTAGAGTTAAATTTTCTCTTTATCATGTTGTTTACATTATGTTGGGAGCATAGCGAATGGAAGCTATAGTGGTCCTCCAAGCTACACATTTACCTCATGTGGGTGATATTTGGAGCCTATAACTTTTTTGTTGTGTTATGAAAAGTCACAATTAGAATATAAAATTCCAATTTTACCTAAGGATTATGATACTTGCTGTTAGGCCTCCATGGTTTCGCACTATGTGATAATGGATAGCCAAGAATAATATGAAAATAGAATCAATTTAATTGTATATGTGGATCGTGGAGAACAATGTAAATGTACATACTAATGTGTAAAAATGCATTTGTATGCTATACCTTTAAGAAAACTTGCATTTATTTGTTGAGTACTTGTAATTTTTAATATATTCTGCACGAAGTAGAGCACATTAAGAATAACCCTCTAGGTATTATAAATCTCTCCTGTAAAGAACATTTATTTTTAAAATTGATTTACTCTTATTCTAATATCCAATCCACGCTCATCTTTAACCCCTTCAAAATATCTATAGTCGCCATCATCTTGAAACTATCCCTCTTTCGACTACTTACGTCAACGTTTCTGCACCTTCATTTCCTTGGGAAATGTGGGGAAGGATGAGAAAAAAATAGGGGAGTGGTCCATTGCATCTCCTTCGTTTAAAAGTAGATAAGGAGTAGAGGATTGGTGGGAAAGGGATGGAACTAATTTTCTTATCAAATACTACGCTATATATAACATGCTCCTAACCTTCTTTACTTTCATATCCATCTCAAGTTTCCTTTTTTTTTTCTCTCTCCCGGAGAAATAGTGCTTTTTTTCTTTTTGTTCATCACCCTCCAACCCTTTCATTCTCATCCGCTCTTAGTGCACTCGACGCTCTTACCTTCCTCGTCGCTTTTGACATTATTGCCCTTCCTCCAAAATTACATTTTTAAGTTACATTGAAGTACTAGAAAGTATGTTTTATATCATACAATATGTTTGCTAAGATTTTGTATCACATAATCTTTCGTATCATAGTTTATACTTTTTAGTTAAAATAGAGTTTTGAAGACGAAATACACACATTAGGAAAAGATTTTAAAATATTGGAGGCGTCAATTGTTACAGGAATGATTTTCTAAATACAAATTGTGAAATATTGACATTCTAAGAGTTATTGGTAAACCTAAAAAATGGGATAAATATGGGTACATTTCTGGTCAAAAGGCAGAAAATAAGATACAAATATGTAAGCAACGTGTATATAATTATTACTTAATAATTTTACGTAAACTAATTAATGTATAATGTAATTGCATTGTTATCTATTGTGGGGTTTTTATTTAATATTTTAGGCCTATTTCACTTAAATTGTTCTATCTACTTTATATTGTCAATAAACATTATTTTATTGATAAGAAATGTCAACAGCACATACAACTTGCTACCCGTGCGACCCATATTTGTAATAACATTGTAACTATGTTTCTTTCTTTTCGTTTAATAAAGTCCTACTACTGCTACTACTATAAGAGATGTCAGATGTGGTACTGTTCGACTAGAACATGAATGTGCATTATGATACAATGTGCCACCGAGCAACGATGTAATGACTTCCATTATGATGCCGATGAATGATGTAAGCTTAGCTTCTAAGTGGCCCAATAATACTTATTCTTGCAGTGAATTATTAATATCTTTCATGCTTTTACAACCTAACGGTCTAGTAATTAACATTTAACCAAGTTTGCAAATGTTTCATTACGTCATAGCGGCGATTTAAGTTTTTCCCCGCTCTCGGTTGAGTTGCACATATTGCAGACTATAAGTAAACTATGCTCGTGTATTGTCCCAAGGGTCGCGGGTTCAGACTCAGTCGGGGGTCAATTAGTTTTTTTCAAGTCATAATGATCATGAATGTGGTTTCCATCAGAAGGGGAAAAATAATGGGCCCCGTGTTCTAGGTTTACCCCATACCATAGAACATCAAATCTGAAGAAAATATACCTATATATATATATATTTATTATATATGCAATATGCAATGTCCAGGTTATCTTTCGACATTCCTGGTGATCTCTCTTGGCATGACGTACTTGTAACCCCCTTCTGAGGTTGGGGCGCCTGGAAGGCGGTGTTACGTTGACCCGATGATATGAGGGTGATGATGGTGATAGTGGTGCGCCATAGAGTCCCTAATCCTAAGCTTAATCTAGGATGAATATAAATGATGATGATTGCGATGACCATATGATTTCGGGGACCGTTTGGACCTTAAAGTTTTCCTGACATTTGTCTTATAGGCGAGGAAAGGAAAAATCCCGATAAAAACCTCACCCAGAACACACTGTCCCGACCGGGGATCGAACCCGGGCCCGCTGCGTGACAAGACAGCACGCTATCTCGAAACCACAGCGGTGAATTTTGTTCGAAATAGTGATATCCAGATTTGAAGTAGAGTAAAATTATGTTCTAAAGTGATAACACGATTTTGACACTTTGTGATCCATATTATGGCTTAAGTTTAACGAACGTCGTCGTTATATACAATAACAAGCGTTGCAGATACGGTTTTATATCACTTTTGAAAGAACCCATTCTAAGGATTTTATAGATTCTAAAAATCTGTCGACCTCGGCCGAATGTAAACCTGCGAACATTGGAACCAGAGGCGAGTACGGTAACCACTAGTCCATCAGGATAGACACTCTAGAAACTGGTGTCATGAAGTCCGAACATCTCTTCTGTGCTCTGGTTTGCTTAAGGACTACCAGACGAGAGGAAAGATAATTGGCCTACTTACCAATTTACAAGAGTTATGTAAAGTGATAACCAGGAGATTGGATGGATCGATCAAATTGGCTATTGGGAATCGGACGATGTCAAAGACATTATTCAACCTATGATCTATCAATATAAATTGATTTTATGATAACTCATCGTGATTTTCAAAGTTGTCACATTTTAACATTGTAACAGGTACTTGTGTTTATATTAATTCTATTTATTTAAATGTTTAACATATGATTGCTGTCACTTTGTTTCATATGCCTATGCATTTACTGGATTCCAAATAAAACCATTTTATGTAACAACGTATTATGAAAATATATAAATTATGAAATTGTTTATTATGCAACTTCCTCCATTATCGATTCTCATTATATATGGGTACCAATCTCGCGACGTAGCCGAACGGTTTAATTTATTGATGCAAAGCTACAGGAATTGCGATGGTTCAAATCCCCATGGGGAAAAATTTTTTAATGGAATTTCGATTAATACCCACACACCATCGTGAGTAATTTTGAGTGGGGCTATAATATGTAGCGGAGACAGTTTGAGAAAGTCAGTTATAACGACAGGAGGATGCTACATACTGGGAGTTATAGAACTATTGAAGGCCTATGGAAAGTCTTTAGAGATATGTAACAAGATGTTTCTCTAGCTTACCTCTGCTTCACAGAGGAAAGTGAGCGGCTGAGAGATGGTCAACACATCGAGCACAATCGCTGTTTGCGCTGTTGAATTTAAAGATGTTTATTTTAATCAACCTCAATCCTATGTGTGTGTACTCCGTATAGCAATATAAAGGAAAATATATTATTTTAATTGGCTGTGAGAAATATACATGTAATTTTTTGTATGTTGATTTTTTTGTGATCCGTGTTCAGGTTTGAAATTCGTTTACAGATAATTCCTGGAATAGAAGCTTATGTAATGATTAAAACGTAAAAAATAATTCACGAAACGACAATCAGTTTTCATGGTGTACGGCACTCTGTTGTGTTATTCGTTATGCTATCCGTAATTTGAAGAGATTATCTGAAAATGAAAGAATCATATAAACAATACTTAATCCAAGTTATTTATTTAAATAGTAATTTGTGTGTTTTAGTGCCATTAATAAAATTAATTCTGTAAAATTTGAACGACATACTTGAAATGAAGCAGATTATGATTTTTTCATGTTACTAATAAATCTATAAATTAATTTACATTAACATTAACATTTGTCTAATATTTAATAAATTCATTACTCTTTTCTGGGCAATTTAGGATTCGATTTATCTCCATTAACACATTTCGGGTTATTAATATATATGTCCTTTGCAAATTCTCCTTAATACAAAAATTAATAATTTACCTTAGGCTAGTTATTTGATACACTCATCAATCGAGCTGGTCCACCGCTAAGATCTCAGGTTAGCTCGAACGCAACGGACCCAGATTCGATCCGGTCGAGACAAAATTCCAGGATGATGGGTTTTTTCAGAGATTTTCCTCACCTGTAAGACAAATATCAGGACATTTTAAGGAACGAATGGTACCAGAACATCATCGGGCCATCATAATCATCATCATCATCATATTGCTTTGTTTAGTAGGCCTAAGAATGTTTGTGTGCGCATGACGCGATTGTGTTGTCTCTGAGAAGGTCTTGACATTGAGCTGATTACTAGTTCAGACAGGCGCTCCATGTCCATGTGTGGCCAAAATGTAACTTGGTGATTCACAGTTTAAATTCCTTCTCCCGACAGACCGCGACTGTAAGGCCCGGGTGGCATGTAAAAAGAACCCATAAGATGAGAGGTTACACTGAGATAAGGAATAAGAAGCTGTATCTTTCCTTATGGACCCATTTTTTGTTTGTTTTCGCTCTAATTTAACCCATCAGCGTGGAGCGACGTGACATGTACGCAGGTTGAATTCTTCACCAAATGCGGACCGGACGTGACGTGTACACTAGCTACACGCACTCCTTTAAACTGTTATTATGATCTTTGTGTTTACATTAACTATTTACCGTTTATATAAGTTTTATGTAGTGACTTCAAAGTTTATATTAGTGCATATATTAACTGATGACGGCCCTGATAACATGTTAAAATAATTTTATATTTGCATTTATTCTTGCGGCCTCTGACATATTTCTTATATTTGTAACTTGATAAAGGATTTCTTAGAAAAATAAATTCGCCTTTTTTTTTGTAGATTAGCTTGTCTATCAAATTTAATTTATTTTCAAATCTCTTAAAGGTCCAACAAAGTTATTTCCGATTTACACTATAATACAGGACCACAACAGTAAATTTCATTATATATATATATATATATGATATGAAAAGAAAAATGAATGCTTGAGTCGGGATTCGAACTCGAGTCTCTAAAGTCTGTACCTTTAGCGCTCTAACCACTGAGCTACTCAAGAATTCCAATACAAGCATACAATTTTCTTATACATGTAGTATTCTCATTTCACACAAGAGGTAGCTGAAATTGTTCCAACTGCCATCTCGCGGCTAACGTAACAGTTAAGCAAATTTTTAAAGAGAATATTTACTTTATAGCAGTAACGCTTTTATATATAGATATTATAAATATATTTTTGACATTTGACAATGAAGGCAAATATGATATGAAAAGAAAATGAATGCTTGAGTCGGGATTCGAACTCGAGTCTCTAAAGTCTGTACCTTTAGCGCTCTAACCAACTGAGCTACTCAAGACTTCCAATACAAGCATACAATTTTCTTATACATGTAGTATTCTCAATTCACACAAGAGGTAGCTGAAATTGTTCCAACTGCCATCTCGCGGTGCTGCCGTACCAGTTAAGCAAATTTTTAAAGAGAATATTTACTTTATAGCAGTAACGCTTTTATATATTTATAATATCTATATATAAAAGCGTTACTGCTATAAAGTAAATATTCTCTTAAAAATTTGCTTAACTGTTACGTTAGCCGCGAGATGGCAGTTGGAACAATTTCAGCTACCTCTTGTGTGAATTGAGAATACTACATGTATAAGAAAATTGTATGCTTGTATTGGAATTCTTGAGTAGCTCAGTTGGTTAGAGCGCTAAAGGTACAGACTTTAGAGACTCGAGTTCGAATCCCGACTCAAGCATTCATTTTTCTTTTCATATCATATTTGCCTTCATTGCCAAATGTCAAAAATATATTATAATATCTATATATAAAAGCGTTACTGCTATAAAGTAAAATTCTCTTTAAAATTTGCTTAACTGTTACGTTAGCCGCGAGATGGCAGTTGGAACAATTTCAGCTACCTCTTGCGTGAATTGAGAATACACTATTGTATAAGAAAATTGTATGCTTGTATTGGAATTCTTGAGTAGCTCAGTTGCTTAGAGCGCTAAAGGTACAGACTTAGAGACTCGAGTTCGAATCCCAACTCAAGCATTCATTTTTCTTTCATATCATATTTGCCTTCATTGCCAAATGTCAAAAATATATTTATAATATCTATTATATATATTTCAAATGACGATACCCTTACATTATGGAAAGGTAGTTAGTCTACTATTCACTCAGTATCTAAAAGGTAAAGTGGTCCACTAGAGACCTTAGGAGCTCCTTGGGATATTAGGAGGTTAATGCTCCCACGTTTTCTAGACTATCGGTACTTGATGTCAGCCGGGTACTTATCTCTGTCTGACGGCCCATACCAAGCAGCTGGTACTCATTTCAGTTAGAGGCTGAGTTAACCCCTGGGTCACAGTGCCGCCTGAAGGTTTGGTTCAGTTTAAAAATCCTGATCCCCCGGGACTCGAACCCTCGATCTTCCGGCTTGTAGCATGTTGATCTTTCAAGTCCACACCTCCGGTAAAGCTATTATAGTCATATATCATCAACTGGTTTCACCTTGGAAACTAGAAGAAAGAAATTGAAACTTAGGGTTGATGCAGGTCTTTTAGCACAACAGGTCTCTTGTGTGGAAAGACAATTTTTGAAGACACACTACCTAAAATAATGTTTCCAAAGTGTTAGAAAGACACATTTGGAGAAGGCTGACCCCCCCTACAAGAAAGAAGGTCAACGCATAGAAGCAATGTGTTTGTAATGAACATGAACAAAGTAAACACAAGGGAAACAAATACACTTATTGGTGCCCAAGTGTCAAACAGCTAGTTTACGCTTTGAAAATTTATCACACCCATTTTTGAAGTTCATTCTGTTTTTTTTTTTACAGAACATTCTCTTTGTGTAAATATTTATTAGTGTTGTTAGGTAGAGACAGTTCTCTGAAGTCTTAAAAGAATTATAGTACAATTCAATGTGCTAATTATGAAACTTACAAATTACCTACTTCAACTGTGGCACAACAATCTTAAATAAGTCTGCACATGCAGAGATTTTACGTGAGAACCGTAACAAATTTAATTAACTAAATATTATATTAAGGGTTCACCATAAACGAATTGCAAAAACATTTAAAAAATCACTCAAGATATATCCATTATATACGTTTATTGGAATACTGGCACTGAGCTGCTGAGTTAAATACCCGTGAACTTCCTCCCGCATCAGAGTTTAACGGCAATTTAACTCCACCCGCTCTGAAGGGTTAAAAACAAATGGGGAAATGCTAAGAAATGGCATACTGCTCATTTAAAATAATCTAATCAATTTACGATTTGAAAATATGTTATGAGCTTTATTATGAAACCATATTTGTGTTTTGTGAAATAATAATACCTTTCTACTCCACTGGTAATATCGAACCCTTTTTTTTTTTTTGCGATTCACGATCCAAACAATCAATATTCTGAGCTAATACTTTCCAACCATTCCTGTACAATTCACCACAACCAAAACTGGTTAATATAAATTTCCATCCTCATTGTTGGCTTATCTATTGGGCGCTTTCCTTTAGATTTCCTACGAAAAGTTTTCATGACCTATTTTTCATTCCCCATTTGTTATGAAAGTATACTGAGACTCTTTTTATTACATCTGGTTGCACATAAAGAATATGTAATAATAATAATAATAATAATAATAATAATAATAACAATAATACAATGGAACACTAAATCAACTGACCCAAACAATTTTTAATCTGTATAAAAAATAATAACATCATAGCAGTACAAATAGGAACAGAATTGTCAGATTGGAAACATATAAATTGCGGAGTCAGACAAGGATTTCCTCTATCACCACTTCTATTTAATGTATTAATGCTATCATCAGTCACTGGAGATTGACAGTTCATGGTAATATTCCTCTCTCAAGACACACAATTTTAGACACAAACCTTATATGCAGATGATCAGGCTCTTTTCGGCAATATTGAATATGAATTACAATATTCCACTCATCATCTTAATATAATATCCCAACGATTTAACATGGAAATATCAACAACAAAATCTAAAGTTATGGCCTTTCAAGGAAAATTCCCAGTAAGAAATAAAATTTGTATTCAGAATTCATATATTAGAGCAAGTAAAATTCATTTAAATACTTAGGATATAATCTTAACGTATAATGAGGGAATGTGATATATCCTTTAAAATACAAAACTACAATAAAGCTTTAAGAATTATCAACCAAGTTTTTAAACCATCAAAAGTGCAGTGGCAACACAAGAATGAAAACTTATAAAGTTATCGCTAGAACCCATAATCTGTTATGCCAGTGAAGTTTTGAGAACGTCAGAACTCAGGATGGCCGTCATATTACAGCCACGGAGATGAAATTTCTGCGACGAACTGCAGGTTATAGCCTTCTAGACCACCAAAGAAATTCGACAGTAGCCAGAGAGTTACACATCGTACCTATATCTGAATACCTCCAAGAATATAGAAACAATTGGCTAGCCCATATTCAGCGCATGGATCGTCAACAGACCAAAACAAATTCTTGACTACATTCCTCGAGGTAGAAGATCTGTGGGTCGACCTTTTCAGAGATGACGGGTGACCGTAACGAGCCACTGGGCCTAATACTTGAAAGGCAGATGATGATGATGAAGATACAATGGATTTATTTTACCTGCCATAATTAAGGCCATAAAACCTTCTCTTCCATTTAAACAGTGCACCGTATTGGTGTTGGATCGTACCAATGTTGATCATAAATACCTTGAGTTGAAAACATAGATTGCTCAAATTAACATATCTTTGCCCGGGCCCATAAAAGACAAAGATTAATTCAACTTTCCTTAATGAATTGTTAAACATGTAATATGTTGCAAGCTATACAGATTATAATCGTGGAAGTTTCAAGGAAAGAGGAACTCATATACGCTTGAAAAAAATTTGGAACTTTACCTTCATATCTGATATTGACTAGCTACTAAATCAATAGGCAGAAGTTATTTAAAAGCAGATAACAAAAGTTTAATGGAAATCAGAAAACAGTCAGATATAACATTGAAATAAATAAAAGATAGTTAGCTTAACATTGAAAATAAGTTGACAAAAAGAAAACAATAGTCTCATCGACCATCTATACAAAACAATAATAATAAAACATACGTACTCTATTACATTCACACTAGTCTCGCCAAGGACTATAAGGTGCACGTTCCTTGTGGCTCCATCCTGGCCTAAGGGACTAATAAACAAAACAAGCTCCTCTGAGCTATATCGACCTGACTCCTTCGGTTGATAAACAGATGATGATCCGATGTTAGTAAGCACAGCTTTATTTGAGACTTCACTAGGAGAGGGGAGTATGCGCGATAGCACACGGCGCGTAAAAGGAAAGGAGGGGGGTTACGTAGGAGAGAATTTGGCACAGTTCATTAAGATCACAGAAGAAATTGAGACACGATGACGTATATGTTGCGCAGTATGACGTAATCCATGTATCGAAAACTTGATTTCGGTACAATATCGCCCCCTCGGGGCCCCTCCGAAAAGGAATAAGAGAGAGAGTCACCACAACACCAAAACGAAATCATAAACGTTCACAGAAAACTTTCACTTTATAGTGAACGCAACTTGGTGTAATCCCACGTTGGGAGGGGGTAAGGCGATAGTTCACAACAGGATCAGGCTGAGAATATCCACAATCTTCAATCGTTTCCAATAATTTGTCCACCACACCAACCTACTCCACCAGCTATCCAGGCGCTGTATATATGACTCCTGTAAAATGCTACAGACGCCATAGTTGAACTCGGTGGTGTTCCAGATGAAGTCAGGAAGACGATATATCACTGTAGGATTGCCGGATCGCAATCCCGCACTGTCATCCCATTTACTGCAACCCAAGTTGCCGAGCGTTAGTATGTGGATATATCAGTTATAAAGGCATACGTGTTTTTGAACGTAAATAAATGGATTCTTGATTTAAATTATTTTATTTCTAGAGAATAATGATTACAATAACCCTAAGTATTCTAACTCTAAATAATGGAACTTGTGAACAAGTTGGAAAAAGAATAAGAATAGATAAATTGTGTTTTATGTATGTTTCTTGTTCAGGTTGGAGTGACAAGCTAATCCATTTTCCAGATGTAATTGAAAACCAGATAAATGTGGTATTGATATAAAATATGAAAGTATGAAACGTCGTGTGTCCCATATAGAGGAAGGAACTGCGGTTAATTGTGAAGAGAAAATTGATGAACTGGAGCACAATAATTTCTATGACTATATTAAAAGTGTTCCTGTTGAAATTCTGTTTTTGTTTTTTTATTTTTTGGAATCGTATTTTGGAAAGGGTTAAGTAGCCTTTAGGAGTAGGAGATAGAGGCTATCTTTAGTATCAAATGGAACCAGAAACCAGATCACCTAGAAGAAAAGATTTGGGGGTCGTTAAGTACACACGTTCAGCGGCCCCAACAAGGGCCTTAAAAGACCCTTTCTTGGGTTTGAGAACGGGGGAAGATGTTATGAATACACAGAGTATTTTCCATAGATTTTAATTATTCATAGATTATTTTAATTATTTAACTAAAAACAGTTGTTGAAATAAAGCACTTAGACATATTTCAGGACAGAGTTTTGATTTTGGCTGAACAAAGTTTTCAAGGCTAACTGTAAAATCTCTGCATTTAGTCCAATGGAATGTTAGTACAGTTAATTTAGGGTAACTGTGGTCAGACATGTAGTATATAAACCTTGCAAAATATGGGACTCTGATCTGTCTATGGAAGCAAGACCACTGATGGGTAAGTCTACCTACCATTTTTCTTAATTAATTTGCTAGGACAATTAGAAAGACAATTCAGATATCTTAAATATTTTGATACTGTTCTTCGAAGTGTAAGAATTATTAGATGTTTACTAAAATGTAAATTAGGGTGGATTGATAAACCCCCATCTCCCTCTCCAAACCTTAAGAAGGTTCGAATGTAGGTTTTCTTAATATAAGCTTACATTAGTTATTTAGGGTTAGAATACTTAGGGTTATTGTAATCGTTTTATACTCTAGAAATAAAATAATTGAAATCAAGAATCAATTTATTTACGTTCAAAAAACACGTATGCATTTATAACTAATACATCTACATACTAACGCTTGGCTAGAAGCTCATGCTTAACCAAAATTTCCAAGTCCCGAAGGTCCTTTAAGCCCTAAGAAAACCAACAGTTCGTAACAATGTGACTTGATTTTTCCATTTTCGTATAACCTAGTTAAAATATATATTAAACAATGTAGGTGATATTTCGTATAACCTAGTTAAAATATATATTAAACAATGTAGGTGATATTGTACCACCCTTGTCGAACTCCTTGATTTATTAAAATTTCTTCATTGGAATAATTATTTTAATTAAGGAAATTTTTCGTGCCATTATAAAGACATTTTATTCCATCTATAAGTTCAGCCGGGTACCCTCTTGCCTTCATTACTTCCCACAAATTTCTTCTTATCACCTTATCAAAAGGCTTTTCAACATCTACGAAAGCTAAATATGTGGGTAAATCTAATTCTCGTATCTTTTCTGTCACTCAGGAAGTGTCAAGTGCGAATACGATAGCCGTTCATATATACTACAAATTTAACGAATAAAATACATAATATACAAAAATAGGAGATTACAATAAATCACTAGCGACATAGAATAAATTTAATTACGGGGAAAATTATCTAAAGAACAAGTAATTGTGTAAGCATAAACTTAAATGTGTCAAGTGTTCCGCAACCGCTGATAAACATGGAGAAAACCTCGAGGAGCTGACTATTGTGAAAGAAGTAGAAATAAAAAGTAGTGTGAAGAGATATTGTTAGCAGGACTCTTTTCTAGTGACAACTGGTGTCAACATTGTTGGTGAGAAGATAACTTCACGAATCTGAACGCCAGGTGATTAGGAGTGGGGTTGCGCAATTGGTATTGTAAACACAATGTTTCATAAACACGTAATCCTGGAAACGGGAAGCTTTATTTACAATAACCAGCCTCCACTTCCGTGACTGTCCAAGAGTTCACTAGTTTGAAATATGTTAAGGAGAGTGAACGTATGTTTGTTCTAAGATGGACCCAAACTATACAGTAGTTAAATATTGTTATATAATGAAAACAAAAGATAATGCCCTCATCGTGAGATCTACACGGTATGGAGAGAAAAAGATTATATAGGTATGTATCTCTAAGATATATTTTGGTTTTCTATATGTGAAATATTTCATCAATTATGTTTTTATGTGGATGACATGTGGCACGAATGGCTAATGAACGAGGCGCATAGAAGAAATCAGGGGAAAAAGCTTAGTTGGTAGACCAAGAATGAGGTGGCAGAGAATATAACCATGATGGGAGAAGTTACTTATGCGAGGATGTTGGAAAACATACGTTTATAGGGATATATGGGAAGCTTTGTCCGCTGTCGTGACATATGATCCGCAGAGCCAATATTTATTTAAATGTTTATACTATGTACGTACATTAAATATCGTACTAATACGACTGAAAGAAAAATAATATTATCACACACAGGTCTTGGAAAACCCTTGGGGTAGTGGGATTTGACTTCCTTATTTTAGAGAATCGGATGGATGCCAGCGGTTTCTCAGCCCTCAGTGCCGACGCTTTATCTCACAACATGCGTGTACAATTACCATAGGTCTGAGGGTGAGCTGACCACCGAGTCATGGTGCCCCAGAAGTTTAGGCCAGTTTAAAAACCGTATCCCTCTGTACTTGAACCCGTGACGTTGGGTGTAGGTATTGCCTTATCACTCGCGTGGTGTGCTCCCAATAATGGACTACATCTTTAAAAAACGTGATTAAAGTATATATTAATGTTCTATACGTTTATTTTTTTTTGCAAACAGCTTTGTGTACTAAAATTATATCGACTGTTAATATGATCACCATTCAGATATCCATCCATAGTAATCGTCGAGGGCAGGTCTTTCACTGCATCATGCATTTCACGACCCGGTGAAGGTGAAGATGAGGCCGGATGATTAGGGGATCGTGGATCGTAGCTTCCTACATTTCCTTACAGGTGAGGAAACCCCGGAAAACACTCACCAGGACCTGTCACGACCGGAATCGAACGGGCCTGCGCGTGACAATGGGCAGCACGTACCTCAAAACCACAGCGATGGAATTCTTACATTTACATAATAATTATATTGATGCATACTATATACTCATATGTTTCCTGTAACTTAGCTTTAGGCTAATTCTGTAAATTGTTCTAACCTGGTTAAGTGGAGCGATGCTTTGAGATCTTAATTCGGTAGGTAAATTAGATATATTTATTATTATTTTATTCTATTATTATTTTATATTCTTATTATTATTTTATATTATATATCCTTTATATACACGAGACACATGGTGGACTTTCGGATATATTAATAATATAATCATATAAAATAATAAATAATAATATTTTTATAAGGCCCCACCCCATCCCCCTGGGTTTCTCGGGCTTAATGCATCTCCCCAGGTCGCTCTGTCTCATTACTCTCTGGTTTTTATTATTTCATTTTCTGGATACAAGTTGTTTTAATACTATTATATACAGTTTGATTATAGATTATCCTTAACCTGTCTTACGTTTTACTCTACCACCTAATTAGTACTATTACTGGTGTTGTTTAACTAAGGTTGAAACGAAACTTTATTTATAACATAATTTAACTTATTGTTAGATTACATCTAATCCCTTCTTCTGTCTGCGGATGTCCTCCTTGGCGTTGGGTAGGACCCTTCCGGTGAACTTCTCATCCTGTTATGGCTTTTTTCTTTCCAAAACGTTTAGGGAGGCGGGCAGTTCATTCACCGTTTAGTGCCAGTAAGTCCCTTCGTCGGCCTCAGATTTGATTCATTGTATAGGACATGGACGGTTAGTCTGTCCGAAGCAATCGCAATGAGGCGTTGTGTGAGGCTCTTCATTGTTGTTTGGCTTTGAAAGAGCCGTGGGGCGCAGGAGTTGCGTGATAGGGTGACTTGGTTGGATCCAAGTTTTGTTTAGTTTTTCTTGATGTTAGGCAGAAATTCGTATGTTATTCGTCCATGTTCTGCCGCTTCCATCGTTCTTGCCATTCCTCGGAAATACTTTCCTGGATTATCCGTCTGATGGCGTCTCGTTTATGTGGTGAACTGATATTAGTCTGGCGTGCTCCCAGTGTCGCGCTAGTATCGTCTGGTCTCTTCTGAATTTAAAGTTTTGTATTCTTGAGCGATATACAGATTGTGCGCATCGAACTAGGGGCATTTGAAATTTGCAGAGGACGGCGAAAATAATGTTCTCGCATTGGTAGAATTAATTCATGAGTCGCCAACCATCGCGAGTCGAAAGACCCGTGCAGATCATCGGTTTGAGTCCAGATCTCCATTTCAGAGATTTCTGTGTAAACCTCAAACTTTCCCTTTCAGGAAAAATCTTATGCCAGAAGCCTTCTATACGAGAAAAGTGGCGATTGAAAGATTAGAAATTTTCTCTTCGTCGCCCTATATAATCGCTACTGGGATCAGGAGGGAGACAGTTGTGTTGTGACAGTGATATATATTACTGTGATTGAGAGAAACTGTGGCAAGAGGACTCGTTAGACTGTAAAAGAATTGTGTGATAGATAAAACTTTAAAACAAGATTTAATTGTTACAACAAATTGGTTAGTGCAACGTCAAGTATAGTTTATAAAAGTTATTGTGGAATATTTCGATATTAACCTGTGTTGTTATTTTCGCCAAAAAATGTGAGAAAACTGACCCTTCGCGTAGCTCGTGTACATAAAAGAATATATAGTAGTTTCAAATAATAATATTATCACTCACATGAGGCGTAGAAAATTGTGAGCGGATAACTTTATTTTGTTTTGTTTCTATGGCAACAATAATAAACACAGGCGGCGACACCTCAACAGATAGAGTTTTGAGAGTTGTTAATTAGTTGTGACAGTTTCAACGTGCGTTTCGTAGGCAGTTTAATCGTGATCCCCCCAATGTCAACAACATCGTCGATGGCATAATCAGTTCGCAACGACCGGTTTTTTCTGTTTGTAAAGGAAAATTGTGGGACAAGTGTCTAAGGAGAATGTTGCTGCTGCAACATTTCAAGCGCAAAGTTTCAGCGTAAATCATTAGGCTTTAGAGCCTGCAACAATATATTTAAACAGTAGGGTCGCATATGTAAGTGTTTTTTCGTAAAACCTTCCTCAGTCAATTACTGGATGGGTCGTCATGGTCCAGATGACAGGACTTATCTCCAATGACCTCCTAGATCACGGATTTCACTCCAAGCGATTTTTTCTTTGAGGTTTTGTAAAGGTCAGAATCTACGTGTCTCCATTGTCAGATGATCTGCCCAAGTTGAGAGACAGGAATCTAGAAGCTGTTGCAGTCATCAATCCAGACATGCTTAATTAATGTATGGGTACAATTAGCCTACAGGTTGGGTGTCTGTCATGTAACAAACGGTGCCCACATTGAACACCTATGAACTTGTAATATAAACTGTAGATGCTACTCTTTCATTTAACATGAGTTTTGTTTTTGTCATAGTTAGTTAAAGTATAATTCAACACCTTTAAATCGCTACATGATTTTATGTACATCCGGTATATAAAACATATAATGTGTTATGATATTTTATGATATGAAGTAATGTGATATGGTTTAAGCTTTCCAAACATCTCCATCTTGAGCCATTGTTTACCAATCAACCTCTCTCTATAATATTTATCTCCCTCAAATCATGGTTAATGTTATTCTCCCACTTCATTCTCGTTCTACCTACTGGCGCTTTACTTCTGGTTTTCCTACAAATAGTTTCCAAGCCCCTCTAATATTTCCCATCCATGCCAGCTTTCCTGCCCATCGCGGTATACAAGACTTAACTATTCTTTCTACATCTGCTTTGTCATTAAGATCAAGTAGTTGACAACAAAATTAATAATAATAATAATAATAATAATAAGATAATATAATCGTGTATTAGAGGAAAATCCTGCTGTTTCGGCCTCAAAATATTTATCCCATCCTGTATTTTGTCTGACTTTTGAGATCCTCGGTCATGGTCTATACACCGTGATTCAAAATTGACTTTACAACTTTACACGCTTATAGAAATTTATTTAGAAGACCTACAGAATTGGTTTTAATGTCATATGATAGCACAACTCATCAAGTTTTCACCGACATAGTTTTATAGTACCTAGTTCTCTACACCGCGTACGCTAACGTAGTTTATATAAAAATAGCTGCTTTCACAGGTGCCAGAGGCGTGCTCGTTGTGTGTTTTTGTTCGAAGAAACTAAATCTGCGACACTTGTTCATCATAGATTTCGTACCCAATATGGTAAGAATCCTCCTAGCAGGCCAACAATTTATTCTTGGCACCAAACATTTGTTAGGACTGGCTGTTCTGTTAGTCATTCTAAGCATACTGGCCGTCCACGTACGGCTGAAGCTGTGGTTGAACAAGTGAGGGATAGCTTTGCTCGGAGCCCTAGGAAATCAACGCGTCACGTGAGACTGGCATTTCACAACCGACCATTTGGCGCATACTACGGGGACGTTTGCACTTGAAACCATACCGATTTTCGATGGTGCAACACATTACTGTTAATGATAAGATGGTTCGACGTGATTTCTGTTGCAGAAATGCTTGGTCGGATTGAGGAGATGAAACGTATTTGAACCACGTAATCTTCAGGGACGAGTCTACATTCCACGTCAGTGGCAAAGTAAATACCCATAACTGCAGGATCTGGGGCTCTGAAACTCCACATCTCCATCTGCAAACACGTACGTGACAGCCCGAAAGTGAATGTGTTTTGTGCCCTAAGTAAAACTAAAGTGTACGGCCCCTTCTTTTCCAAGAAAAAACTATCAACGGTACGATTTATCTGGATATGCTACGAGGATCCTTACCATACTGGGTACGAAATCTACGCTGAACAATTGTCGCAGATTTAGTTTCTTCGAACAAAAACACACACCGAGCACGCTCGGCACCTGTGAAAGCAGCCATTTTGATATGAACTACGTTAGCGCACGCGGTGAGAGAACTAGGTACTATAAAACTATGTCGGTGAAAACTTGATGGGTTGCGCTATCATATGACATTAAAACCAATTCTGTAGGTCTTCTAAATAAATTTATATAAGCTTGTAAAGTCAATTTTGAATCACCCTTTATTTATAAACAATACTCGACAATTTAAGTATGTATTCAATCCACGTTCTCTTTCTTCTTCTCATACTACATATCTAAAGTGTTCCGTCCGCGGGCAGATATTTCACTGCAATCATAGCATTTTCATACCATACTTTTCGGCTTTACCAGGGAATTTAAGATCTGATAGCTTCCCGTTGCATTCCACACCGGAGGATGTTGATGAAGAAAATGATAATGATGATGACGATGGCCGGATGATTTTCCAGGGACCATTGGGCCCTAAGCTTCCTGACATTTGTCTTAAAGATGAGGAGAAACCTCACCCAAGAGTCATCCCGAACGGGAAACGAACCCGGGCCAGCTGCGTGACGAGACAGCACGCTACCTGGAGACCACAGCTGTAGACTCTCTTACTATGAGCGTTCGTATCTCGGACGGGTAGATTCCGCGGCGGCCTTGGATTGGGTGAGTATTGGCGCGCCTTCCGCCAGAGTTACACGTACACGACCGGCAAATCATTGGTACGGAAAAGAAAGAATTCGCAGCAGTATGCGCTGTCGCGTAACCCTAATGAAACCAGCCACAAGAGCGATCATTTCTCGTTAGTTGCGAAAAAAATTGAAGTTACATAAACGTGTGAATCAACTGTTGTGTTGAAAAATATTGAACCAATAATATTACGTGCACTCACTACGCACCAAAACCCAGAACTTTTGCAACATGATGAGGAATTTCATGGATAATATGGGGATTTTCGGTACACCCAGTATCTAATGTTATGAATAGAAACGTAACCATCCACGCTTCATCAGTGAAGAAGGTTAATAGTGGGTCCACTGAACGGACAGCATAAACTAATTGCAGAAATTAACTCTACTTACAGGATCTTGTTCTTGTAAAACATGAACTACAGTTACCCTCTACGGCTTTAGTTTCAGAAGTGATCAAAGTGCGAATTCTATGAATCAATTGCGAAGTGAGTTTGGTGACAGAATAATTAGTCGAGGATTGTGGCCACCTCGTTCCCCTGATCTATCGCCATGCGATTTTTATTTAAGGGGGCCGTTAAAGAATAAAGTGTACACATAAATCCGCACATGTTACAAGAACTGTAGGACAACATCACGAGAGAAATATAGTCAATCAGTCAACATAAACTTTTTGGAATAAAGCAGAATTAATTGTTTTCGGATTTATATGTAATGTGTTCATCTTCAACGGTCATCACGTTTAACATCTGTTGTGATGCAGGTAGGCCTAATGTTAGTACAGTAGTCATTTGTAATTTTAGCATAGTAGGTAGTGCTCCATACTAATGACTTGGCGGTCGTGTACGTGTAACTCTGGCGGAACGCGCGCCCATACTCACCCGGTTCGGTCGAGTTACGAACTCTCTATATAATGTCTGTTATATCCTCAATTACATTTCATCTTCTTCTTCTTCTTCTTCACTTCAAGGTTTAGGTGATTCGCCTGTTCCGAATTCACGATGATTCCTTTCATCTCTTCCTACGCATTTCTACATCCCTTAATCCTTTTAGTTTATAATGATACACTATCTTGCACAATCTTGTTTCTTCCATTCTTTGAACACGCTGTTCCTAGCCGACGCTGTGTTGTAGAATTCTATAATGTATTAAATATATAACATTTCTGTTCTTAAATTCACTCTCAATGACTCTGCTTTCTATCTCATTCAATCTAGTGTGCATTCAGTTAAATGCCTCAGAACTGAATTTTTCTAGATTCAAATTTATTTTTTATATTTTAATATTCATATCAAAATTTAACTTCCAGTCTAATTATTGACTTTAAGATCACACGAGTGTTATTTAGTTTGAAAATGTGTGTGAATTCATTTGCGTACTAAAATGTTTACAAAGTTGAGTAGTTTCTTATAATATTTTCAATATTTTTTATCTCCTAAAGGCACCCGAGATGTGGGCAGACCTAGAAAGAGATGGGCTGAAGTTGGAACGGGTCAATAGACCTAATCCATTAATGCAGATGAATTGATGATGATGATGATTTTTTATCTCACACACTTTAGCCACTAATAATAATATTAATCATATGAATAATAACAATAATACTAACAATATTATTACTTCTACTAAAACAACAACTACTACTACTACTACTGCTGTTAGTTCTACTACTACTACTACTACTCTACTACTACTACTACTACTAAACAACAACAACTACTACTACTACTACTACTACTACTACTACTAATAATAATAATAATAATAATAATAATAAGAATAGTAATACTAATGGCGATGGCGAAGAGGAGAACGGAAAGGAAAGCCTTTATTCAAACATGACTTAAACGGTTGTAGCATTAAGACGTTTCTCCCTTTCTGGTATCTTGAAATCGTCACGCAGGAAACTGGATTGTAATTCAATAATCCACGCGTGCGCATTCCAAAGCTCAGATTTTTTAAAATCACTTCCATTTTCCAGTTACACGTGCGAGTCGTGATTGTCCAAAGTTCGGCAACGATTACATTCTTATTGACTAATAGAAAATATTTATTCATTTTTAAGTAAAAATATATAAGGAGTCATCTGCTTCATTCAGTAGTTTTTAAGACATACTGTAGAACATATATGTGTGATTTTAGGTAATATAAAAAACATTGAACCAACTCACTATTACTCTCGAACCCACAGATTCATGATCGCGCACACATATTGTAAAGTAATATTAATGTTTCTTTGTCTTCTTCTTCTTTGCAACGATTAAACCTTTTTGGTTCGTTTCCAGCTCCAAGTATTATAGCTGCTGTGTCCCTCTCTTTCGTGGGCGTCCCCGATCCTTTTTCCTCCTCTTGGTTGATAGTTCAGGCTTTTCCAGGGCAATCTGTTAGTATCCAATCTGCAGACATGTTCATAACCATTTTCTCCTGTGTTCTTCTATTTTATCTGTGAAACTGAATATTTGTAGTTCTTTATGGATATCTACACTTCGTGTTTTATCCATCAAAGCATATCACATTCTTTGTGAATGTGTATTTACGTTTTGCATATAAAAGCTCGTTCTGTGTTTTATATGCACTAATAAATGCAATGAATTGTTAATTCTATCCCCATAATTCGCGCGATAATATAATACTTTTAATCTCCTATCTACAATTTTCTGAAAGCCTATGGATTAGAGTATTTCTTCCATTTATTGTTATGGTGAAAAACTTGCCTAATACATGCACGAAAACACATATAGCTAATGAAATATTGAGGAAAGTTTCAGTGACATTAAATAATTATTTTACTTTATTTTCTATTCGAATTAGTTATAATTCCTAGGACACTTAGACAAAGTTAATGATATAGTCAGTTGTAATCATAATTGCCAATGCTATGAGTGAACACCAGAAATGTCGAAATGGGACATTTGAATTAAACAAAATTGTTGTATATAATTTTTTGTGATTGTTGCATTTGAATATAACAATATTTTTGTTCTAGTTCCGTTGAAGAGAAACCTATACGGTATCAACTCCACCCGAATAAGTAAATATACAAATAAGTGTATTTAAAACGAATCGAATTATTTTTATGAAAATATTCAATTAACCTTTCTCTATTTGTCCCCGGCTGATATTTGTTAATCGCTTCCTTTGCGTTAGATCACTTCTTTCATGTCCGGGTCTCCCGAACCAGAGAACTGAATGTTACATTCTGACGTCAAATACCTTCTTTTTTACAGTTAGCTAAATACCGAAAAAGTAACCTAAACTAATGTTGGTAAAACTTAAATAATTCATTGTTTGATCCTATAGGAGGATAAGGTACAATTTTTTTTTCAATAAGAGTGCTGGTTCCTCTGTACATGAATGTGTATAAAGTTGTGGATTTATGTAGATATTAAACACATATGTTTCATAGTCTCGACAAGTATTCATAATCCTTTATATATATATATATATATATATATATATATATATATATATACCTGCCTTGCTCTCCAAATATTTTGAGGTCTTAGAATCTTCATATTTGACAGCGATACTGTTCTTTATATGACCTTCGTCCATTTCTTCATCTGGGTGATTGCATAAAATGCATTTCTGTGAAGGCAGAATATTGATGAAACCGACGGGTTCAATTTATACGTCAATCACATGCCGAGGATAGAACATGTTCTGAAAGTCTACATGCTTTTTGACTAATTAACCCATTTTTTAAGTAAAATTCTATTTTAATTAAGGAACACTGATGCATTAGTTACTTATATTATTTTTACAAAGTTATTGAAACTTAAATCCAGTAGATAATTTATTTCTACTCTTTTGTTATGATTCGTTATATAGTCGAATATTGTTATTTTTACATTCCAATACGTGTTAGATTATATAATGAAATTTCCCTCTGCTTAATAACATTACACACTCTTTTTAATAATGGTGGTTTTTAGTTTCCTCTTTATAATGTCCTAGTTTAAGTAATGATCGTATTAAATTATTTACCTCTAGAGAAAAATATTTGTACAAGTGTAATAGTTACGTAAGCAAGAAGGGAAGTAAGTAGTACATAACTGTCGAGGATGTGTTTGAGCCCGAGCTTTAGCGAGGACTAGCAAATAAGTTCGATATCAGTAATGTATTGACTTCCCGAATTGTGTATATAATTTTATTCACTCCTGTACTAATAATTATGTTTAATTTTTATATTTCGTGTGAATGTTATATACAGGGTGTATAAAAAAGGATGGCGCAAACTTACATGGTTGAAAGTACACGATAATAGAAGGAACAATGCCCCAGTAAACATGGGTCCGCAAATGAGCCGTTTGCGAGATAATTACGAATGTATGGTTACAAGCCGCCACTGACGTCATTGTTTGTAACATCGTACGGTTTATTCCTTGCACACTTGAAGCCGTCCTATGTCCTTTGTTTACAAAAGTGAACATTGCCGAGAGGTGGAGTTGTTATCAAACCATACACGCAGAATGTACAGGACGGATACAGTACACAGTCTCAAAAGGTATCAGTCTCATCTGAGGAGTGCCATGTGTGCTGTGTTGTAGTTACAATGGAATCATACAGTAACGAAGAGAATGCGGATATGCATTTCATATACGGTACGGCTAAGGCAATGCACGGGAGGCTGCATGCTTGTACCAAGAAACATATCCTGATCGAAGACACCCCGAAAGTCTTACATTTACAAGAGTTCATCAGCGCCTGACAGAAAATGGGGGTTTTGCACATGGTAGAGCAGTAGGTGGGCCTGCTCACATTACGCCTGAGGTTGAGGATATGGCGTGGGAAGCAGTACAGCTCTCTCCAGGAACCTCGACGAGAATTGCAACACAAGTGCCTGTACTAAGCCACTGTAGTGTATGCAGAATTTTACAGCGCAATTTACTGTACCCTTACCACCTCCAACGAGTTCAAAGTCTCAATGATACGGACTTTGTTCCTAGAATGATGTTTTGTCAGTGGATGCAACAACAGACTGTAGTCAGCCCTCATTTCGCATGTAATATTTTATTTACAGACGAAGCAGAATTCACACGCGATGGTGTTTTTAATCATCATAATACAGATTTTTGGTGTGAAATAAACCCACATGCCGTTCATGAGTCACCAGATCAGCACCGTTTCTCACTGAATGTGTGGTTAGGTGTACTAACTGATCATCTCATTGGGCCACACATTCTTCCACGAAAACTTAATGGACGGAAGTACCTTAGGTTTCTGTGGCGTCATCTTCCAGGATTGTTTGAGGATGTTCCCCTTCAGCAACATCGGAGTTTGTGGTACATGCATGATGGAGCTCCGGCACATTTTGCTGCTGCTGTGAGACGGCATCCAACGCGCAGATACGGCCAATGATGAGTAGGTCGAGGCGGATCTGTACCTTGGCCTCCAAGATCACCTGATCTAAATCCTTTGGATTTTTGTGTCGGGTCACCTCGAAAGCGAAGTGTACAGCACACCCGTTAACACGATTGAAGAACTGGAGCAGGGAGTTGTACATGCTTGTCAAGAATTGAAGAATGATCCAGGGGGTTTCATAAGAATTCGACATTCATTGCAGAGACGAGCACATTATTGCATCCAGAAGCGAGGAAGACATTTTGTACATCTCCTTTAAAGGAAACCCATAAGTGAAGTGAACTGTGAAATGTGAACTAAATTATATGAAAAATTAATAGTAAAGTGTAAATTCAAATTAATTTGTACTGACTACGACAATGTTTTCAATGAAGTCAGTGGCGGCTTGTAACCATACATTCCTAATTATCTCGCAAACAGCTCGTTTGCGGACCCATGTTTACTGGCACATTGTTTCTTTCTATTATCGTGTACTTTCAACCATGTAAGTTTGCGCCATCCTTTTTTACACACCTTGTATATTATATTGGTTTGAAGAGTTTTGAATTGTTTGATAACAAGGGAATGCTGATAAAACAATTGTATTTGCTTATTGTCTGAATTAGTGGGGCACATTTTAAATAACAGTTTCAGGCTGCATATTAATTACAGATATAATTAATTGCGATAAAGAGGAAGGAGGAATGCTGCGGTTCATATTCTATTACTAACAAAGTCAAATAATATATATGAAAGATGATATACATAAAGTAGATAAACATATTGAAATAATTAAGAACAATACTAATTAAAATCAACAAAATTATGTGGCAAATGTTAATAATAATAACAACTTGATTTATCAAAATGAGAAATAAGTGTGAGAAATAATTGTTTTGTATTAGGCAATAAAATTTGAAATATTTACATTATTACATAAATTACATTTTGATAACATATATTTATTCATTAATGAGTGTTGTCCTTATTTTACGCGTTTTGCCCAGAAATTTACCCAAGTTTAATCAATTTTCTGGATTTACCAATAACTCGCAGCATGCAAATCTTTCCCGATTTGAATTTATAAATCTTTCGGTAATAACTGACGTCTCCAATATTCTAAATCATTACATTGTCCTAATATATGTATCTCATCTTCAAATTTCCCGCACATTGGACATATTCGCATATCGTAATCGTCGCTAATTTTTTTTTAAATTTCCATGCCCCTATCCTAAACCAAGCAAGCCCTGATCTCTCTTTAAATCCTAGGTTGAGTATATACGATTCTTTTCCCCAGACGTGTTTTAGGTCTCTTTGTAAACACAATGAGCGTTTTCTGTACATTCGGCGATAGTATCTTGTTGGTTGCATATATAAGTACCTCCTCCTTATTTTTCTCCACACGTTCTTGCGATTTTCAGTCCCTTTTTGCCATATCCAGCCCATCCCAATCTTTTGGAGTTTTCTCCTAACCTCTTCTGCCCAAAATGTAACATCTATGTTTTTAATTTGGTGGTCGTAACAAATTGCTCTAAGCATTGTTTGTTCACCTTGGATTACTCGCAACCAGTATTTAAGTACACGAACTTTACAGTTGATGTCGTCCTGAAATGACCCAAATTCGTATGGAATTCCACAGTTAGAAACGGCCTTACTAAGTCCTGTAATATATTTTAGAAAATGCGTATATACCTTACTTGGTATTTCCGTAAGTAAGTAAGTATAAGAAGGAAACTTCAAGCAACTATTCTATTTAATAATCTAATTTCCCATAGAATATTAATGGAAGAAGGGGCAGCCATGAAAGCTACAGTTTCTGTTCTCATCTAACCCAGTTCTTTCTCTTATAAAAATGTGATCGAAATCAAAAATTTGTTTCAAAATTCATTCAGCCCACTTATCCAGTCGGGACAAATTCCATTTAGTCAACAGTTTTCAGATTTATTTTAATTCTGCAGCTGCATAATACTAATAATCTTATTTGTTCAGTATTGTAGCTGCATCAACAGCTGGAGGCATATTAATGTTACTATAACAGTACAATTGATGTTATATAAATGGCCAATTTTAACCCTTAAATTGGCAATGTATCTTCAGGATACATAAATTGGTTTAATTTATCTAACTTTTAAAATAAAATAGAAGAAAATTAACGAGTAGAAATTACTTATATTTACACAATATGCCTAATAATAACAGTTATACATGATTTGATTTTCACTGCGGTCCGCCTCATTAAAATAACTGGCACGAGAAATTAATTTACTCGTTGCTTACGTTCGTGTCAGTCCTGGATAAGGGTCCGCTGTCTGCGAGTTGGTGAATGTACGTCGACTTCGTCATTATAAGGTGATGATCGAATCTTAGCGACGTTTAAAAGCCCCAAATCGCGCAGTGCGTACCCATAAGGTAATACGGTCATTCCTGTTACCATTCAACAGGCAGTCCCAGTCAAGCTTGCTTCTGTTGCCTCCCCTCGAGCTGACGTCCGGTTGTAGAGCCATTTGCCCTTCGGCCTGAGACTACCCCAAATCCAGTTGCCGTCATAATCAATGGAAAAAAGAAGAAAAGTACCGGGCCAAGGAAGACCCGGGAAGCAAAGGTCTCGCAAACCCACGACCCGTGTGCGTTTGAGACCGCACACGAAACCAAACATGCTAACATTAGCACTCAGATTGCTAAAGTAGCGAGATTAACCAAGAGTAGGATGGTTGAAACCTCAGACTCTCAAATCATGAGTGAAGTCATGGAAAAATTAGTTGAACTAATGTTAGAACTCAGTTCAATAGTCATCTATACTGAACTGGATCATAAGGAACGCTCTTTCTTGGTAGAGTGTTTAACCAGCATCCTGGGAGATAGCACGTAACCCAACGTGCCTTCAAAAGGCGATTCCACCAGCTAATTCTTCATAGAGCCGAAGAAGCTGATTATTTCGACAAAATTTTCTATAATTTAATTTTCCAAATTTAATTTTTAATTTTAATTTATTTTATTAACTTCAAGCCATTCAGCTAAACTTTTCGGTGGTTTTCCTTAGCGCCAAGACAAATGTCGGACTGGTCCCCTAATCTCCACCAGTATATTATAAATTCCCAAATTTAATTTTCAAAAATTCAAAATTTAGGCAAACGATCAGCTTATCTGAAAAGGTTCGTTTCTGATTAGTGTTTTGCGGTCCTTCCGCCATTTGTCTTGTCGGTAAGTGGCGACGCGCCCGTGGCGGTTGCGGTCTTCCGCTGGCGTTCTAGGATGACAACTACTAACGGACAACTTGAAAATATACTTGTTAATGCTAAAAGACTTGATCTTTGTATTTTAATCTACGGTCTGGTTATGACTGGCGGCTGGGCTATCGCACAGCCATCAACTAGAAAACAATATCAATGGGCTTTAGAGGGCATTTATGTCTCTAAAGCAGCCGGAAGAGACAGGCCACGGGCCTTGCATGTTGATTCCTCCTGGCAACCGAGGTGCACACGGTCAAACTGAGTGTGCGCTCGGCGGGCCGGGGACAATGTGTATGAGTATGTAAAGGGTGGCTCTGCTCTTCCAACCCCTAAGTCTAGTCTAGTCTAGTCTAGTCTGTCTTGCAAATTTCAGGGGTAACAAATTAAACATCAAATACACAGGCTGAAAAGACTATTAAGGGGTGGTGTTCATAAGTCAAAACAATCAAAATGAAAGAGGCAACCTGTTGTTATATTTATATAAAATTGAAAGCCTGCGAAAGCTTCTAACTTCTTAATCTGATCAATACTACGAGAAGAGTACGTCAGATGAAGATAATAAATGTAGGAAAAACAATTGCAACTGTAACAATGGAGGTGTCATATCGACTTGACAATCAATCTACGCGATTGAGATCATTGTTAAATAGAGGTTTTCGCTACTATTAAATCCACCCTTTTTGTCAACAATTAATTTAATAATCCGTTTAATTATATATCTATTAAATAAAGGAGTCGTAATAGAAGAATTGCAATGAAAATTAAAATGATAGCTGGAGAAATTGTTCACGCATCTTCAATTAGTTTATCTTCAAGGAGGAACCGTATATTAAAATTATTTATGTCATCATCATCGTCCTTTCAAGTATTAGGCCCAGTAGCCCGTTACGGTCTCCCGCCATCTCCGAAAAGGCCGACCCACAGATCTTCTGTCTCGTGGAATGTAGTGAAGAATTTGTTTTGGTATTCTGTGACGACCCATGCGCTAAATATAGGCTAGTCATTTGTATCTATATTCTTGGAGATATTCAGATATAGGTACGATGTTTAACTCTCTGTAAGATATAATTCTGCCCTTGAATTTGTCATTTTTCCAGGTAATGTAAAATTGCAAAGAAGACTGATGTGGACTGTTTGTTGAAACGAATATTTGGTGATGCGTGGAGGAACATACCAGAACTTGAATTGTATGCAAACGTTTTTTATCATAAAGAAAATGACACAAAAAGAAGGGACAAATGAAAGATGTGATTGTCTTGATGAGGAAGATTAATGATTATAGCCGTTTGTGTTTTAATTTGCTTATGCATGTCAATCATAATCTATGCACCTTTAATATTCATTAACAATGATTGCAACACGTAAGAGTTAACTTTGATTTAATGAACATGATTTTGTACAGAAACTTACTTGCATTTCTTTAACGTCCTATTCAATATCCACTTTGCTCATACTTTTGGAACAAAGCATGTTAAGTCCTTCCGATATTTAGTTAAGAATCAATGATTCCAAAATTAGATAAAACTGATTTTCCGCGCTAGTCACTTACATACAACTAAAGTTATCTTTACAATAATGTTTCTTTCAAATTTGATTTCACAAATTTAAATGAAGGATTTTTGTGTCTTTTTTTAAATGTATGATTAGTGAACGTAAGTTTTTTTTTAGGAGTTCCTCATTCTTAGATTTCATTTTCCGGTTTATCAATCCCTATATTTCAACACCATTTCCAATGATGATCGTGAAGACGATTTCCAGGCTGAAGGCCGTGGTTTCAAGGCTTGAAGTCCCCCGACGTTTCGCAGAGGCTGCGTCGGGGAACTTCTAAACCTCGAGACCACGGCCTATAGCCCGAAAATCTTCTTCAAGTTCATCATAGCAACTCCGCCCGTGAAAGCCTAAGTCAATACGTCATTTTCAATGTTTTCTATCCATAGTTTTCAGGTCACCATTTCCGTGTACCTCCCTCCATTATTGCATATTATAATTTTGGCTGTTACCAAACATTTCTGAACATTTACTTAACCTGTTTATGGAATTGAAGACTTAGTACTCTTATTGTTTAACAACAACACTAAATGTTGGAAGATCAGAGAAATAGCGCCCAATAGATTGGCTATGAATGAGCTGGAAGAATAATATTAACCTTTATTTGAGGGAAATAGATTATACATGGAATTATTGGAAATACGAGTTGTGGATTGAAATGTATGGAGAGCTTATGCCCAGACGGTTATGTAATCTATAGTTTCAATGGTGCCAGTGAGTTAATTATTATTATTTATTATTATTATGATTATTATTATGATTATTATTATTATTATCATTATCATCATCATCGTCATCGGCCGCGGTGGAGTAGTAGTTATGCTCCTTACCTTTGGTTCCGGGGGTCGCGGATTCAAACCGGGTCGCGGTCGATGGATTTTTTTAGGACGGAAAAATCTAAGGAGCAAGTCGTCCGGGAGGGATTTTAAGCCGTGGGTACCGAATCTGAAGATTTTTCAGACTCTTAATAGATCCTTAAGAAGGAATAAAGAGGCCTCTAAGCAAAATGTACCGACATCAACGTCCTAGGTATAACTTAGTTACCTGCTGGATCTCTCTTTGTGTCGGTTGTGTTGACCGCATGTCATCCATGATATCTACGAGCAAGTAAGGTATCTAAAAATTAACTTTATCTAGAAACTCCTTATAAAGGAGAGGGCTTATAGCTCAGCAATGCACTAGGCCATTATGGATAGACTACACCGTTCTGCATGGATTTTGTTTTTTTTAATGAAAGAGCGTTTCTGAATCACAATTTCACACTGATTGCAAAAATGAAATCCGTTTTCGCGTACCACGTCAGAATTTTTTAAAATTCAAAATGTTAAGTTTTGAATATGTTTCGTATTGTACGTACTGTAGTAATATTACAGTGTCCTTATCGTTTGTTAGAAAGGACCAACAGTATATACTGTCACCTTTATTACTAAAAATCTGAAATAATATAACTATTAATGGTTACATGAGCCAAATGAGGTAAATTTAGAAAAATTGGGTAGTATTAGACGGGAAACCACCAAGTTACTAAGTAAAATGAGGGAATATTTGAGAGAGAAGATTAATGATCTTGAATTAAACGCTAAAAATAGGAACATTAGAGAATTATATCAGGGAATTAGTGCAGAGAAGAAAGAGTTTCAGGCTATAGAACAAACATAATTCGGAGTGAAAATGGGGATATGATTGCTGATTCCAGGAGTATATTAAATAGATGGAAAAGTTTCTTTTATCAGATATTAAATGCTCATACAGAATAGGACATTGAGGAGGATAATTTACAAACGGTAGAAATGCTAGTCGCAGAGCCAAGTGCATTAGAGGTTAAAATGGCAATTGAAAAATTGAAGATGTATAAAGCATCAGGTTCAGATGAGATCCCAGCAGAAATGATAAAATTCAGGGGGAAGAAAAATTTATGGACTAGATACGCTGGTTGCTTAGTATGATGAAGGGAAAAAGAAGCTCTTCCAGATGAATGGAAGGAATCGATTATCGTACCAATTTATAAGAAAGGAGATAAAACTGATTGCAACAACTACAGAAGCATCTCATTACTTTCAACTTCGTACACAATTCTAACAAATATATTAGTAAGCAGACTTACTCCTTATACTGATGACATTCTAGAAGATCATCAATGTGGATTTAGAAGGAACAGGTCTACAACAGATCAGATTTTTAGTATAAGACATATTTTAGAAAAGAAATGGGAATATAATGGTACTGTACATCAATTATACGTAGATTTCAAAAAAGTATATGATTCAAGTAAGAGGGAGAAGTTATATAGTATCCCGATGGAGTTCTGAATTCCTAAAAATTTAGATAGACTTATACGAATGTGTCTAAATTTCACAAAGAGTAGGGTGCGTGTAGGCAAACAGTTTTCGGACACTTTTGAAATCCAGAATGGATTGAAGCAAGGAGATGCACTATCTCCTCTACTATTTAATTTTGTACTAGAACATGCCGTTAAATCTTTAGAGAATGAGGAAGGCATTACAACTCAATGGTTATTAAATAAGCTGTTAGTATATGCTGATGATGTAGTACTATTGGCCGTTAGCGAGGAGGACACTAAAGGCCAACACGCAGATACTATTGAGTAACACTAACAAATTAGGACTGGAAAATAAATATCAATAAAAGGAAAATATATGGTCACGTAGAAATATATAATAGAATGGAAATGGACAGCTAATGACAAATAAGGGTAATTTTGAGGAAGTGGCTGAATTCAAATACCTAGGAACAATAATCACAAATAGGAATGAAATGCGCAAAGGAATTAAAAATAGGCTATATTCTGGAAATTATGCTATTATGCATTGCAGAGATTCTTGATAGTCCCAACTCCTTTCAAAAGACGTTTAAAACTGAAAATATATAAAAATATTATTCTACCAGTTATATTATATGGATGCGAAACATGGTCTCTTACTTTAAGGGAGGGAAGGAGATTACAAGTATTTGAGAATAAAGTACTTAGGAAAAATTGTGGACCAAAGGGTGTGCTTAAATGATCCTGAGAGCTATGCCGGCGGTAGCATTGCTGCCGATAGGGTTACCCATTGCCGGACTGGTCGAAGGTGATAAGCCAGACGAAATAAGTACCTTGGTCGAAAGAGTGACGATCTTTCACCGTAAAAATACAACCGTCAAGAAATGCGGACATGGGTTCTACTGGGGGTAAAATTTTCCGGAGGTCAAATAGTCCCCCATTCGGTTCTCCGGGCGGGGACTACTTCAGGGAACCCATGCCAAAGGCTCAAACACAGGGACATGTTCCTAGGAACATGGAATGTTAGGACTTTATACAATAGCGGGGCACTAGAGATATTAACGCGGGAATTGGATAAATCGCCCTTGGATATAGTCGCTTTACAGGAAGTTAGGTGGCCAGGAGAAGGTAGTCAGGAATCAGGAAGCTTTGCATTATACTATGGGGGTGCAGAAAAGACCTGCATTTGGAACGGGTTTTTTAGTCAGAAGGAGGATCCTATCCGCTATCCGAGATATTAAGTTTGTTAGTGATAGGATATCATACATAATTCTAAAGGGTAAACGACATGATTTTATAATTGTAAATGTACATGCCCCCACAGAAGATAAAGATGACAAGATCAAGGATGAGTTCTATGAAGAATTAGAATGCTTATTTGATAGCCTTTCACGATATCATATGAAAATTGTCTTAGGAGATTTTAATGCAAAAGTGGGGCGGGAAGATATATTCAAACCAACAATAGGCAAATTCAGTCTTCATGAAGATAGTAACGACAACGGGGTTAGATTAGTCACATTTGCCACATCAAAGAATCTCATTGTTAAGAGCACAACATTTCAGCATAAGGATATTCATAAATACACCTGGACGTCCCCAGATGGAGAAACTCGGAACCAGATAGATCATGTATTAGTGGATAAACGCTGGCACAGTAGCATCATTGATGTTAGATCAGTTAGAGGGACAGACTGCAATTCAGATCATCATCTGGTCAGGGTGAAAATCAGACAACGGCTATCGCTTATGAGAGGAACAAACGCTAAAGATGATTCTGTAAAATATGAATTAAAAAACTTGAAAAATGATGAAATGCGGCAAGAATACCAAATCAAAATTGCTAATAGATTTGAAGTACTGGAATCTTCAGATGACAATGTGGCAAACGAAAGAAGAAACTGATATAAATAAAGAATGGGAGGCTATAAGAGATACTATTAAATTGTCAGCATCAGAAAGCATTGGTTGTTTAAAAAAGAGGCAAAACAAGAAATGGTTTGATGAGGAATGTGCCGACATTGTAAAGAAAAGAAAGCTAGCAAAAATGAAATGGTTACACGAGCCAAATGAGGTAAATTTAGAGCAATTGGGTAGTGTTAGACGGGAAACCACCAAGTTACTAAAGAGTAAAAAGAGGGGAATATTTGAGAGAGAAGATTAATGATCTTGAAATGAATGCAAAAAATAGGAACATAGAGAATTATATCAGGGAATTAGTATAGAGAAGAAAGGGTTTCAGGCTAGAACAAACATAATTCGGAATGAAAATGGGGATATGATTGCAGATTCCAAGAGTATATTAAATAGATGGAAAAGTTATTTTAATCAGCTATTAAATGTACATACAGAACAGGACATTGAGGAGGATAAGTTACAGACAGCAGAAATGCTAGTCGCAGAGCCAAGTGCATTAGAGGTTGAAATGGCAATTGAAAAATTGAAGATGTATAAAGCATCAGGTTCAGATGAGATCCCAGCAGAACTGATAAAATCAGGGGGAGAAAAATTGATGGACAAGATACGCTGGTTGCTTAGTATGATTTGGGAAAAAGAAGCTCTTCCAGATGAATGGAAGGAATCAATTATCGTACCAATTTATAAGAAAGGAGATAAAACTGATTGCAACAACTATAGGGGCATCTCATTACTTTCAACTTCGTACAAAATTCTAACAAATATATTAGTAAGCAGACTTACTCCCTATATTGATGACATTCTAGGAGATCATCAATGTGCATTTAGAAGAAACAGGTCTACAACAGATCAGATTTTTAGTATAAGACAGATTTTAGAAAAGAAATGGGAATATAATGGTACTGTACATCAACTATATGTAGACTTCAAAAAAGCATATGATTCAATTAAGAGGGAGAAGTTATATAGTATCCTGCTGGAGTTCGGAATTCCTAAAAAGTTAGTTAGACTTATACGAATGTGTCTAAATGGCTCAACGAGTAGGGTGCGTGTAGGCAAACAGTTTTCAGACACTTTTGAAATCCAGAATGGGTTGAAGCAAGGAGATGCACTATCTCCTCTACTATTTAATTTTGTACTAGAGCATGCCATTAAATCTTTAGAGAATGAGGAAGGCTTACAACTGAATGGTATTAATAAGCTGTTAGTTTATGCTGATGATGTAGTACTACTGGCCGATAGCGAGGAGATACTAAAGGCCAACACGCACACACTATTGAGTAACACTAAGAAATTAGGACTGGAAGTAAATATCAGTAAAACTAAATATATGGTCACACGTAGAAATACATTATATAATGGAAATGGACAGCTAATGACAAATGAGGGAAATTTTGAGGAATTGGCTGAATTCAAATACCTAGGAACAATAATCACAAATAGGAATGAGATGCACAAAGAAATTAAACATAGGCTCAATTCTGGAAATGCATGCTATTATGCATTGCAGAGACTTTTGATGTCCCAACTCCTTTCAAAAAACGTTAAGCTGAAAATATATAAAACTATTGTTCTACCAGTTATATTATATGGGTGCGAAACATGGACTCTTACTTTAAGGGAGGAAAGGAGATTACGAGTATTTGAGAATAAAGTTCTTAGGAAAATTTTTGGACCAAAGAGAGATGAACAGACAGGTGAATGGAGAAGACTACATAACAATGAACTACATGGTCTTTATAGGAAGCCAGATATAATAAGAACAGTTAAGTCCCGTAGACTGCGATGGGCAGGACATGTTGCGCGTATGGGGAATGAAAGACGTGCATGGAAACTTCTTGTAGGAAAGCCAGAAGGAAAACGCCCAGTTGGTAGACCAAGAATGAGGTGGGAGAACAACATTAACTATGATTTGAGGGAAGTAGATTATACAGGGAATGATTGGAAAGCATTAGCTCAGGATAGGGATGTATGGAGAGCTTATGTCCGTGCGGCCATGAACCTACGGGTTCGATAGTGCCAGTGAGTAAGTAAGTAAGTAAAGGGAGCATGAACAGACACGTGTATGGGAAAAGACTACATAACAATGAACTACATGGTTTTTATAGGATGTCAGATATAATAAGAACAGTTAAGTCTCGTAGACTGCGATGGACAGGACATGTTGCACGTATGGGGAATGAAAGACGTGCATGGAAAGTAGTATATAAATATCGTGGGGGGGTTTCTGGCACACCCCCCCCACTGTCAATTTCAATACATTTACACCCAAAATTCATATGAAAATAAAATAAAATAGGTCGAAAATGTGAGGACAATTTTTGACGCCTTGTTCTTCTAAAAATTAGAAGAAGATATGCGTGAAATAAGCAAAGAAGAAACATATCTAAGTTCAAACAATAAAAAACTAAAATAGGTTAAAATAAAAAAGACAAATTAAATATCAAAAAAAATATATGAATGATAAAATAAACAAAGCATCAAATAGTTTAAAAATTTAAAAATAATTAAACATCATTCAAATCTATAAAAAATTAAATGCTTGTAATATATAGTGTTAGTAGAACATTCAACAAACATTGTGACCACATATCCGATTACGTATTATTTTTCTTTTAATCTTCTAGGACTTCCGTTTGTACTCTACATCGTGTGTAGCAAGTCACAGCGAGTTGTTCGCTAAAGACCTTGAAACTGATTAAAAAAGTTACAGCGGTCTCGGACTGTGTCTAAATATGCTCAACCAATTCGTTGATTTCGTAATATCATAATCAAATGTCTTTGGCCCTAACATAATACATATAGCACAGTAGTTTTAGATACTACATCACTTTCAATATCAAGTACGAGCTTCTTGCTTGTGCAGCCATCGTCGACACCTGTCATATGTTTATTTAGATCTGTCACACCTATTGTCTTTGCTTTAAAATTACTCAAAATAATAAAAGTACATCATCGCTGTTGCGTACATTTCTTTTTAGGTCTCTATAGACGATATACTTTTTTAGATATTCTCTCTTTGATATATTTAAATTTTTAGAGAAGATGAAAATGTTTCACCTCTTTCGTTTTCGAAGGTACTCCATTTCTTAAATTACAATGATCAAACTTTGCTGAATAATTCTTCTGACTAGCATTATTCCTCTCAGTTTGAAACAGCAAAATAATCCAATCTGGCATGTGAAATTGTGAAGAATTTTTCGAATCTATTTCAGAATACTTTCCAGAAATATCTCTTCTAACTGTTTGGTTTTTATATAAAATTAATAGCAATAGATTGTTTGATTAACTCAGCTTTCAACTTTACTTCAACTGGAGGATCATACTTCACTATAGGCATTTCGAATATACATAATTCTTGATTCAATTTACCAGGTTTCTCACTTACCCAAACATGAATAGTCATATCATCATTATTATTCTCTCTAAAGTTATCTTCAATCGTCTTTCTACATGGGGTCTTGAAGCCGCTAAAGAATCCACCAAGAAGCTTTAGTTAAATAGTACTTCCGTGTGCTTTTACATTTTCCAACATTTAACACCGTCTGTCCATCTCTTTTAGTGATTATTTGAGACATTT